>JBBPBX010089263.1:0-14335 GCA_038048925.1 Garcialebias charrua
TTGTAGTTTGGACAATAAAGTTGACTTTGACTTTGACTTGTTCCAGTCCTGTTCTGTTTTACTAGTTTTATCTCCATGTTTACCTGCTCCTAGTTTCATGTTTAGCTTAATTCCCTAGATCCTGCTTTAGTATTTATTCATGTTTTAGGTTTAATGATTCCCCCAGCCCTGGTCTCCTTGTTTATCAGTTCTTAATTTATGTTTTAAGTTCCTACTGTTCCAGTCCTGTACGCCGAGTTTAGTCCCCATGTTTACATGCTCTTAGTTTAATCTCCAGTCCTGTACTCTTAGTTTAAGCTCCATGTCACAGGTTTTATTTAGTTTCCCAGTCCTGCCCTATGTTCCTAGTTAATTGTTCCCAGGTGTTTTGTGATTGTGTCCTGTCTTGTCTGTGTGTATGTATAGTTGGTCTGTGAGTCTTGTCATTTGCCACATTGTCGTCAGATCTCCCATGTCTTGTTCTTGCCAAGTCCAGCCTGCTCATGGGCTATGTAAGTTTATGCTGCCACGCAGCTCTTTGATTTCTTAATAAATGATTTATTTTTGTATATTTCTGAGTCTGAGTCCCTGCCTGCACAATTGGATTTGTACCTGCCTCTAGAGTAAATCCTGACAGTTATGACGTGACCATTATTTAGAATCCAGCTGGCAAGGTTCTCCTTAGAAAATATTAAGTTATTCACCTCTCATGTCCAAGCGGATTGAGGAAACCATGTTTCGCTGCAGCGGTTTCCGGACCGTTCGCACACCGGCCCAAGAGGACTACTGCCGGGGGGTAGAGATTTTGCATTCTCCCCTCTGGGTTCTCGAAGAAGAAGGACGGGTTCAACTCCGTGATAACCGTTCAACGTCTTTTTTCTGTTTGTCTCTCTTTCTAGCTCCGCTCGTCGTTTCTGGGTGGACATCTGGAGAAGGTGAGGACGAGCTTTGTTTTATTCCTGTTCCTCCGCCTCACCGTCTCCGTCGGAGTGGCAAAAAACGGACCCGGAAGCACTCCACCACGTCCCCACCACGAGCTGCTGTCTCACCTCCTGGGATTCAGGTAAGGGCAGAACTCAACATCACATCCCCACATAGAATCACTTCAACACCAGGTCCTAACTTGGTTTTCAACCTTGGCTCTCGACGGAGGCAGTCACAGTCCTTCCCTCTCCCATCCTTCCCCCACCCCCCTGCTGCCTGCAGCTCCTCAGCTAAGCACCTCGAACGCAAATTAAGATGGATTGGAGGTTTGGGCATTCGATTCTACGAACAAGATTTCTACAGAAGAACGGCAAAGGGGAGCCTTTCCACCCTCACAGAGTGAAAGAGGATACGCCATGGATTCCTGTGGGTGTGGATGGTGTGCGTCTCGCTCTCTGCTGTGCTCTGTGGAGGTGAAGGATCTGGATTATATTGGATTATGATGGCAGCGCTTTGCTTTTTGGCGTTTGTGGAGCACTGGTCTATCGCAAAAGGGGGAGACTTCAGCAGGACTTAATGCCTGGAGCACCCGACGTCTGGTCTGCGCGGTGACCTCGAGAAATCAGCTGTTTGCGAGCTTATCCAGAGGGTGAACAGATCACCCTCGGACTGGGACTCTGCACGCTGTGGTCAACATCTGAGGTCAGAGCTTGGATCAGTGGAAAAAGTCCCGAATTGGATCGGAACAGAGTCGCCCTTACAGACTGAAGGCTACAGAAATTACAATGTGAGCCTGAAATGAAAATATTTGTCAATTCTTATCTGACTCCCTTGGAAACAGCCTTGAAAAAGGCTGGATATCTAATTTCTCCTGAGATGTGCTTTACTGTGGACAAAACAGCTGCTCTCTTGTCTTGTCTGCTACCCCCACCCCCCCGGAGAACTTTTCTATGAGCGTTATCGGAGGCCGGCTGGTCAGAGTGTGCTATCTGGAATGTCTCATGGACAGAATCCTCCCTGCCTCAGTCTCAACCTGCAACATGTAACTGTCTAAATGTGCTTACTGTATTGGTATAGTTTTTACTGTGTCATGTGGTGTCTTGGCAGACAAAATGTGATACTTTTTTTAATACCAACGCTGTGACCCTCATGGTACTTTCCTTTTTCACACCTTTGACCTTCATCCCGAAACGGATGAGAGAAGCCGCGCTGAAGAACATGTAATGTGTTCTGAATAAGCAGCAGCTTTACACACTCTCCATCTCGGGATGACTGTGCATTAGGCATGTAACGAGATCTCGTTGTACGAGATCTCGCGATATTAAACTCCCGCGATATCTCTCGTTGAGAGGTAACGTTGTCTCGCGAGATGCTAATGCTAGCGCTAGCAGAGCCCCTAGCAAGTCAGCGTCACCATAGATGTTTAATATCTATGAGCGTCACCCTTACGGACAGCATGGCTTCGCCGGATGAAGTTGCTATAGAAGACGCCCCAACTACTGATGGAACTACCGCAGACGAGACGCCTCTACATTGATGGAGGGTCCCGACGCTGCCCCGAATGTAAAGACACGCGTGTAAACACCGGTGTGACCGGTGTTGCCAGATAGAGTACCACCCGCCCAAAGCACTCTCTATCCGCAAAAGTCAGAAGGAAAATCGCGGTGAACCACCCAATCTGGCAACACACGATTCAGTGCAGTGATGCGGAAATATAACGCGCGCATGAAGTAAATGGCTGTACGTCGTGTGTTTACAAACTACGGTAAATATGTCGGGCAAAAAAAGAAAGTGGTTGGACATGGATTCACTTGTGTCACGGAACGGGATGGGAGTCAGCGTCCTATCTGCATGATATGCAACACGAAGTTGAGCAACTAGTCTGGCGCCGGCAAAACTGAAGGAACACTTCATGAAGATGCACAGACGGAGAATACAAGAACACAACGCCTGCTGAATTCAAGGTGAACGAGCCAGATATGATGTTGTTTCTATGCTAATTTTAGCTTTTTAAGCTAATTCCACATTTAATGCTCTTATTAAAAAAAATGTCATCCTAATTCAGCAAAAATGTGCTCTCTCAACTTCATTCTGGTGATGCTTCTTTCTGCTATTTTAGCTACTTTTCAGCTGAATCTTTTTTCTAATTTTAGATTTTCTTCAGATAATTTCCACATTTTTGTGCTCATTTCTGCTTCTTTCAGCCTAATTGGGCAAATATATTCTTTTTGCTTTCTTTTGCTAATTTAAAAGCTTATTCTACCTTTTCAGCAACATGTTTTAGTACTCTTTTTCTGGTTTAAGGTCAATTAAAAATTTTGTGGTAATTTCTGACACTTTCAACCTAATAATTACCTTTTTTTGTTCATTTCAAGGTGCAACGAGCCAGATATGATGAAAGGGCCACTCTGCCTGCTCTTGGATTTGTACCTGTTAGCAAACCGATCCTCGCAGCATCGTACGAAGTTGCTTATTTGATCGCAAAGCAGGGTAAGCCACACTCCATTGGTGAATCTCTCATAAAACCAGCTGCATTAAAGATGGCAAATCTGCTACTCGGAACAGCAGCTGAAGATAAATTATCCCAAATTCCTCTTTGATGATTAAAAATTGTACAAAAATATTTTTGGGGGATGAAACTCTTATTGGGCCAGAATAAAGTTGTTGTGAGTTCATGCACTGTGTTGCTTTTGTTCTTTGAGCAAGGTGATGTTGTAGAATTTGGAAAAAAAAAATCATATTTTATATATTAAAAAAGAGGGGTTCGGTGAGTGGCCATATGAAACTTGAGGGTTCGGTAGCTCAAAAAAGGTTAAGAACCACTGTTCTAAGGTCTAAGGAGATTCAATCAGTAAAATGAAGACATCAGTTGGGTTTGTAATACATGTTAAAACAGAATAAAAGCCTTTTTGCGGCATAAAACCGATCTTTGAAGTTTTCTTGAACTAATGTTAAAATCTCGTCTCGTTCTCGCAAGATCTGTGATTTTCTCGTCTCGTCTCGTCTCGTGAGTTTTGTGTATCGTTACACCCCTAATATATATATATATATATATATATATATATATATATATATATATATATATATATATATATATATATATATATATATATATATATATATATACATTATATATATATACATATATACATAATTATATATATATACATACAGGTGACCCCCTAGTTACGTACGAGTTAGGGAGATAAGAACTGTTCGCAGCTCGATTCTGCCGTAGCTAGGGGGTGAAAATAGCGTCCAGTTCGTAGGTCCTTATTCCGTTCGTAGGTCGTGGAAATACCGCTAACGGAGCGCGCGCACACATTTAAGCATGTACAGTAGTGTACTGTAATGTTAAACATTGCTATTCACATTTACAGAATAAATAAAAATATATTTTCTTACTTTGAGATGGTCAAAGCCGACATCTTAGGTTGCCATGCGTTGCCATGATTGTTGTCGGGCCGAGCAGCGCGGCAGCCGCCGAGTGAACCACCAGCAGTGCTCAAGGCCTGTGTTAGCTAGCTGGCTAGCTTCTGCTAGCCAGGCCATGGGCTGGTGTTGGAGCGGCGGCGCGATCGGCGATCAATCTGCAGCTGCTGCTCCAGCCTGAGACGTCCACAGAGCTCACAGAGCGATTCCAGCTAGTAATTAATCCATATGATGCGATCCTGGTCACCAGTCTTCAAAGGCCGGCTCCCGGCAGCTAACCTAAAATGGCGTCCGGTGTTCTACATTAATTTGTGACCGGAGACCCCCGTGACTGAACCTAAAATGGCGTCCGGTGTTCTACATTAATTTGTGACCGTGTAAACTGAAGACCTACTTCCTGCTGCCCAAGATTGCTCAAAAATGATCAGAAATGATCATTTTTATCATAATTATTATTTATAAAGCCTTTAAAACAACCACAGCTGCAACAAAGTGATGTACACATGAAATTAAGAACATTTAAACACAAAAAAATATATATATTTTTTTTTTAATACAGTAATTTCATATTTTTATTAAATATGATACGTTCGTAGGTCCCGTTGTTCGTAGGTCGATGGAGTTGTAAGTAGGGGGTTTGCTGTATATATATATATATATCTGTATACAGTACATATATATCATTTATGTTTATCTTAATTATAGGTACAGACGAGTGAAAGAAAGAGTTCGCTCAAAGGAACATCTCCAGTGTACGCAGGCTGTCCTAGAACTCGGTGCAGTCTCTGAACCTGAGGTTTTGGCTACACCAATGAGGAACTTCGTCCAACCTGAAGTGGAGTAAACAGTTCCAGTGTGCACGGTTCAGCAGCAGCAGCAAGAGGGTGCAAATCACTGTACAGAATATACACCTGTTTGTTCGGTTTGAACTGCAGTCATTAAGAACAGAAAATATTACATTACGAAATCAGCTAAGTTTTTTTTCAATTACCGTAACCGTACTAGTCTTAACTTAGCAGCAGGTTGGTGGAATATAATGCTCTATTACCGTTTTTACAATCCTGTAAATCCTCCTCATCCTCTTGATGTTCAGACGATTCCTCCCTGTGGTAAGTGACAATTGTCCGGTGTGCCCTCCTTCTCTGCATGTGGTAAACAGAAGCAGGAAGTGTAAATGTTCATTTCTGAATTGTACACCCAGCAGAAACTGCAGGAGGCCAAACAGTCCCACGTACCTCTTTCCTCTGATCAGAGGAGCTGGCAAAGGACAAGGGAAGACCCATTTGAGCCATTAACTGAGATTCTTCATCCAAAACCTCCTCCTCTTCCTCTTCTGATTCTGTCAGTTCACAAAAAAAAGAACATTTTGTAATAACATTACATGTTTAATGATCTGAAGAGGAGTTCCCAATCATTCCTCCACCACCGTGCTGACAGTTGCTGTGAGGCACAAAGGCAACTGAACACACCAATTGTAATTGAATTTGAAATGAACACTTCCCAACCACACCTGTAGCTAATTCATCAATTACCAAGTAGGAAATGAAGCTACAACCATTAGAGCTACTGAATCAGAATCAGGATAAGCTTTATTGTCATTGCACCAAGGTACAGCGAGAACATGTACATACAGTTGTCCGGAGAATGGGAGGAGTGTACGCAGCTGAAGCTACAATAAGCGTGGCCTTTCTTATCCGCTTCAGAATAATATTTTGCTTAGAAGAGAAAAGGGAAGAAAACATGAGGAGAGATATGGTATAAAAAAAAAAAAGATCTCTCACACAGTGTCTTAAACAGGGCACGATTTAAAGGAATAAAAAAAAACTACTACAGCAAAGCAACATACCGGTAAATAGACGTGATACATGTATGAATAGACCGGTGAAGACATTGAATATTAAATGGAAGGTCGTAGCATTGACCAGAGCCCCCCCTCTCAGCCACTGTCCAGATAAGAGGTGTTATCATCAGCTCGGTTGAGGTTCTGTCACATGTCCGCCGCCTTGGGGAAGGGAGGGGTGAGGAGACAGACAAAGCATCTTTGTTGTTGTTGTTTTTTAAACATGCCAGGAGGAGTTGAGATAAAGTTCGCCGTCAAGGCCACATTTTAGGTCAGGCAGAACTTGTGAATAGCTGTTTCTGCCTTTTAAAGTCTCGCTGGTAAAAATTCTCTGATGGAAAATCCAGACAGCCAAATTGATTCCTTAAAGTGTCTGTGACATCATCTTCCTTCTTTTCATGAAATGATAGAAGATATATATCTTGTATCATTCAACTATGTTCGTTTTTGCAAACAAAATGATAAATTAATGAAAATTCCTTTCAAACTGAGATTAAAATTAAAATCAGTGTTTCTTCTTGGAATATCCGACTACACACGAATGCACCATCTGTGACGTAGGAGGATGAACCTCGAGTCTGCATGTGCTATGATAACGCATCAATTCTCTGTCAGATGGGCTTTTTTTTTTGTATAATGCCGTTACGTTGTGTCGCAGTTGGGTGTTCTAATATCATCAGTGAACAAGTGAGCCTTTTCACTTTTCCAAAAGATGAAATACGTTGTCAAGTATGGAATAAATAAAGCTGCCCCCGCTCTCGGAGCTCCCTCGCTTCGTAAGACTCAATTAAATACGGTGCAGACCTAAATTAGAACCTGCTGTTTCTGCTCACCTAACTTCCTGCTTCCAAAACTGAAGACAAATCGCTCAAATCTTAACTTAGATTGATAATTTCGTCGTTTTATTTGTCCGCCATGAATATTTAATAGGGGCGTTCTAAAGACGTTCATCCTCCTACGTCACAGATGTTGCATTCGTGTGTAGTCGCATATTCCAAGAAGAAACACTGATTTTAATTTTAATCTCAGTTTGAAAGGAATTTTCATTAATTTATCATTTTGTTTGCAAAAACAAATAGTTGAATGATACAAGATATATATCTTCTATCATTTCATGAAAAGAAGGAAGATGATGTCAGACACTTTAAAGTCAAGCTCACAGCTTCTCCAAGATATTCCCACCTTCATGTGTGCTGCTAGAGTCCACAGTCCTGATAAACAGCCTGCTCATCCAGCTCTCTGACGCAGCTCCACATAATTCAGTCTGAGTGCTGCTAAGCTTTGACACATCCACACGAATTTGTAGACAATCCAGATTTCACCAGCCAAACAGCAAAACAACCAGTTGTCAAAAACAACCAGTTGTCATCATAATAGGCTATATGCCACGGACTTCCGTTTCAGCACTTCCGCATTCTTCACCCGTAAGACGCACTTCCGGTTTGCAGTCAACACGGTGTTAGCGATGGCGTTCTTCACGAGATCTCTGCAGGACTTGCCGACAGTCACTGTTAATAATGTCTACAGAATAATTCAGACCTTCTCTAAAGCGCCCACATTAAGAAGGATAAAGGATTTAAGCTTTGTGTCCAACTACATAAATAAATATGAAGGTAAGTCGGTATTTGTTTTCAGTTCACCAAACTGCCTCATGTAGGCTAACACAGCTAACATAGTTAGCCTTGCTAATCTGTTGAGTAAACGTGTTTTGTCTGTACAATGTTTTCTTATTAACACAAATGTTAGTTTCAAACAAGGAGGCAGGAGAAGTCAGTTAGGGCTGAGTGTTTACAGTCCATGAGGAAGAGAACCAGAAGCCCCACTGTTTGAGTCAAAGCCACCTGACAGTTCAGTTTCAAACAAGGAGGCAGGAGATTTAGAGCAGATTTAGAAACAAAAGTTATTTTAATTCAAGTTTGTGTACAAAAGTTGAGCTGAAGTCAAACCTGTTAAATCACTGTTTGTAGCAGGCCTTAATAAGAGATGTTTTCTTTCACTGCACAGGACACGGCAGGTGTTGGTGATGATGAGGGAACCCCTGGTCCAGCCTAGATGTTTGTGAGACGTGGGAAGACACCACCGCTACAGCTCAAACATGAGGGAAGCAGTGAGGAGCTGAGATTGGATCCAAACAACAACAAACAAGTTGTTCCACTGAGGCACTGTAATCTGACTGATTACATGTTTTTAAATCTCCAAAAGCAGTCGAGGAAGCTGGGAGTTAGTCAGAAGATGTAATAATAATAATATAATTTAAACAGTGTTTAAATATTGTGCCTCATTTAGCTTGACTCATACGTTTTGTACAGTAATGTAACATTATCATCAAATTTCTTTTTAATAAAATGGCTAAAACGACTCTAAGCCTGTCTTAAACCAAAATACAGTACACATTTTTTTTGGGTGATAATACATCAATGAAGACAAAAGTCAGAATGTTTTGAACATTTTATTTTCTTACAAGTAGTAAGTAGTGTGACTGTAGTGTCAGGGTAGTCCTTGAAGTCTGCAGGTAGATTTTTATGTATCTGCTCTTCAGGTAGAGCCGAGTACTGTCAATAAAAAGTTGCTGTGAAAATCCGTCTGACCGTGGACTGATGGACACCGTACGGGTCAGCAAGGTCCCGTTGCTTTGATCCAAGGTCAAGGTCATTTAAGAACAGGAAGAACTCAACGGGCTGCAGGGTATGAGTTGACGGGGTGGTGTGGTTAAATAATCAATAAATAACACTGAACAACTGGTAATAACTAATAATTAAATCTCAATGTCACTACTTGTGCAATAACCTGTCACACAACCTGTGTAATGTTGATTATGTGCATACATATATATGCACATAAAGTTTTAAATATATATATATATAAATATATACACATATATATAATAATATATTATTATATATACTGTATGTGTATATATTTATTATATATATATATATTTAAAACTTTATGTGCATGTTAGCTTATATTACTAGCTTGAAATACTTGCAGTAGTTAATTCAAATTCATCCTGCTGCATTGTTATATCCGTCTCTCTTCAGGACTTTGTGAATATTATAATTACTTTTTCACTGTGCATGCTTTTAGTATACATACAGTAGTTTGTTCTTTGATTTTTAGCAAGTCAAATCTGCTCTTCTCATCCTGAGCACTTCATTGTACTGTTAACTCTGTGTTAACCTGTATAAGACAAATAAACACAAGTTGAACTTGATGGGGAGTTCCTCTCAGTTCTTGGTGAACACCGACCATGAATGGCAGAGCAGAGCAGTCATGGGCCAGCAGGAACACATCAGGAGGTCAGATGATGCAAACCTGGAAAAAAAAAACAAGTGTTCATATTTACCTACAAGTAAAAAACCAAACGGAGAACTCTTTATGAGAGTTATGCTTTAAAATAAATTAATTACATCTCAGGAAATTAAATGTTTCATTGAAGTGAAACAGTTCTGGTTTCATATTAAAGGAAACGGCAGAGAATATTTCAGAGGTGTAACAGCCCTGAAGTTACTAAGTTTACAAACATATTTACAGATTAGAAAACATATGTTAAAATCTGAATATTATTTTAAAAGTATGTAGTTACAAACTTTTATTAAATCACTCCTCATGACTCCAACATTAAATCTACAAGTGCAGGGTGTGGAGTCGAGTGATAATCGTGTTTCTTACTGAGCTGCAGCTGCTGTTGTTGTGTTCTCCTCCTCCTCGCTGTCCTCTCTGCTGCTTCTCTCCCAAAGCCCCGGTCATGGAAGTGGAAGGGACAATTATTCCACTGGAACAATGCAGGTACAGCTCCTTTTTAACCACTGTTTGATGCTGGCTCTTGAATATTCTGAGGTTTAAAACGCCAGCTACAACCGAGTGTTAGCTTTAAGGCTAACTCGGTTAGCCACGAACTCTGGCATTAAAATATAAAAAACTAAGCGCTCTATTGTCCCTGCTATTCACTGGACACAACGGCACACAACAAATCTCTCTTGTTGTACCAGTAGCTCGCAGATAATTTACCTTTTGTGTCTTTTACATGGTCTAGTTCTAGAAGCTACCGCTAACAACAACAGTAGTAGATGAGAGCCGGAAGTGAAGCGTGTGAGTCATATTTTAACGGAAGTACGTCACCACTACCCGTGGCATATAGGCTATTCCATTTTGTTTCTGTCGAGGTATGAAGAGTCCTCCTTATCCTGACTCCTGTCGAGAGAAATTGATACATTTTGTTGAGAAACCAGCTGATCAAAGTCTTATGAATTAGAAAGGTGTGCAGAAGAAAAAATAAGCTTTTTAAGCTGTGAGGGATTGGAGACCTGTCCAGGGTGTCCCCTGTGTCTCGCACAGTTACTGCTGGACATGGGCACCAGTGACCCCTGCAAACCAAAAAGGAAGATGTGGGTAAAGAGGCTGGATGGATGGAAGTTCTTTTAATGGTTGTTAATTTTTTTGGTTTGGATTGAGTTTATTTTTATTTCATTAAATTAAAAATGGAGATTGACCATGAATTGTTGTAGTACTGCCATGTTGTTTTAGGGAAGAGGCTGGTGAAGATTCTCAGTCATCCAGGACATAGAAATTCAAAAAAGTTCAAGACAAAAACAATTGGACTTTATTTGTAACAGAAGACGTTTCACTTCTCATCTGAGAAGCCTTTTCAATTCAAAAAGCAGAGAGTGTGGGGTTAAGGTACCGTAATAAAGCTGAGCTAAGATACACACACATACATGCAGATTGACCTGTCACACCTCCCACTAGGTGTTTGTTAAGGTCTTTGTTAATCTAATTCACAGATGAAGCCCCTCTGGTCCCATCTGATAGGTGTGAAACTGACTGGATATCAGTCCTGGAGCTGCATTAAAAGTTTTTGAAAATTGAAATCTGAGGCCTCCTCCTCCGTTTAGAGATGGTTCATCTCTTTTTATATAGATGGGTTCCTTCACTCCCCTCTCATCCATCCATCCATCCATCTTCTTCCGCTTATCCGGGGTCGGGTCGCGGGGGTAGCAGCCTAAGTAGGGAGGCCCAGACTTCCCTCTCCCCAGCCACTTGGAGCAGCTCCTCCGGGGGAATCCCAAGGCGTTCCCAGGCCAGCCGAGAAACATAGTCCCTCCAGCGCGTCCTGGGTCTTCCTCTGGGTCTCCTCCCGGTGGGACATGCCCGGAACACCTCACCAGGGAGGCGTCCAGGAGGCATCCTAACCAGATGCCCGAGCCACCTCAACTGGCTCCTCTCGATGTGGAGAAGCAGCGGCTCTACTCCGAGTCCCTCCCGGATGACTGAGCTTCTCACCCTATCTCTAAGGGAGAGTCCAGCCACCCTGCGGAGAAAACTCATTTCAGCCGCTTGTGTCCGAGATCTTGTTCTTTCGGTCATAGGTTCAAATTTTGCACATTTTGGTCCTCAAAAGAAGCCACTCCCTGTCTATATGGACTTCCTAAAATACACAAAGAAGGAACACCTGGCAAGAACTGGGTTTATGGATCTGAACGAGACCACAGACAGCAGGAAGGTTTAAAAGATTTATTAATAAAGTGCTTCTGGTGGAGTGGAGGTCTTATTCCTTGGGCCAGCACAAGCTGAAGAGATAGGAGAGTTAATGAGCAGGAGTTCTATACAGTAATAATGTTCAGATTGTTTTGATGATCATCACCAACCTTCACAGAGAGATGAGGAAGTGATTCTTTGGTGACATCATCAGTGGTTAAGATGAGCCTGCTCTGTGACGGAGCTGAGCAGTGAGCAGCAAGGAGGGAAATCCAAATGGCACGTCCAGAGAAACAGTCAGGGTCGATACACGGGTGGTCAGATTAGTGATGTAAATCTGACGCCGAAGCTCCGATCCTTGCTTTGAACTCGAAGCTGCATTCTCTTTGAACCACTGCTACGAAGCGTGCTTTACGGCAGAGCAAGTTACGTAAGTGATGACGTATGAAGCAGTGACTGCTTCGGTCCCCGAATGAATCCACACAATAGCAGCAGGCAGCAGCGAGGTCGCGAACCCACGGTGTATTGGGATAAGTGTGCGTGTATGATAGCTCTGAATGGATAAATGCCAAGATGGTGTCGAGGAAGTGAACTGGATTAGCACCCGAAGGACCCAGGTTCGAGTCCCGGTCGTGGCATACCTTGTGATATTCATTTATTTGATTTTTTAAGCCTTTTGTTTCGGATAGATCGGGTGAGGGTGAGAATAGATAAATACATGATGTACATAATAATTCTTTGTTGTTGCTTGTTTTAACCCTCTTAAGTCTGGGGTCTAAATGTCCGTTTTGGTATAATTTTGAATTAATAAAGTATATAAAACAGACAGTGTGTGTTGTCCATTTCACCACTAGATGTCACTGAAATGAACCATTGAATGAATGAACCCAAGTTCAATACAATTGGCAAAGTGGTTCAATACTGCTTCATTGCTTCATTTGGCCATCACTATAGAGATCCAAAGCCAAACTTGAGATGAGGTCCAAAAGTCATGGTTGTTATAGAGGAAGCCGAGGTCATTTCCATAAGCAGAGCAGATAATCCAAAACAGACAGACATAGAGAGAGCAAGGCGAAGAATCCATGAAGCAGGCAAGGGGTCAAAACCAGGAAGACAAACAAGACTATGGCATGAATGATGGACTTTTACTCACTGTGAGGTTTTAAATAACCTGGCACCGAGTAGCGTGACTGTGGGGTTTAAATACAGGTAAAAACAGGTGAGCTGCATGAGGCTGATTGCAGTGACTTGGCAGAGTGGGTGTGGCTAGGTGAGCAGGCAGAGGTGCAGGTTTGACAGGGGAAGAGAACAACAGGAACTATGGCCGGCAGGACAGAAAACGTGACAACACCACTCAGACCCATCGTCACCAGCATAAACTCTGTGACATACAATATTGCTAAACATCTGGCTGGTAATTTAGCTCTTCTTGTTGGAAACACACCTCATCACATAAAGAACTCCATTGGTTTTGCCAACAAAGTTCAATGTTTGAAGCTAGCCCCAGGAGAAATCCTTGTATCATGTGATGTGACTTCTCTTTTCACTTGTATACCCATTTCTGAAGCAGTAGAAACCATCAGAAAAGGACTTCTACAAGACAAAGACTTCAACAACAGGAACAACTTCACCCCAGACCAGGGTGAAGTTGGTCCAGATTTCACCAGCCAACCAGCAAAACAACCAGTTATCATGATTCCATTTTGTTTCTGTCGAGGTATGAAGGGTCCTCTTTATCATAACTCCTGCAGAGAGAAATTGATACATTTTGTTGAGAAACCAGCACATGGTTGGACATCTGTCTTTCCACCACTTATTTCAAGTGTATTGACAGTTTTTACAGACAGAAGCAGGTTGCGCCATGGGATCACCAGTGTCACCCATTGTTGCCAACCTCTACATGGAGGAAGTGGAACAGAGAGAACCCTAAACTCCTTTGAGGGAACAACTCCAAGCCATTGGTTCCGATATATAGATGATACCTGGGTCAAAGTCCAAGCCAAGGAAATAAAAGCGTTCACCAGACACATTAACTTGGTCGATAGTAACATAAAGTTCACCAGAAAGTTCACCAGAGAGGATGCAAATGACAACAAGCTCCCTTTTTTGGACTATGTGGTTCACATGGATAGCGAGAACAGCCTCAACATTGAATCTAAAAAAGCTAAGTCTGGTCCTCTGGACATTCAAAAAATAAAACAAAACAAAGCAAAAAAAAAAAATGTAGAAACGTTTCGTCTTTCGTCCGAAAGACTTCCTCAGTCTGAGTTGCTGTATTCAGCTCAGTCTTATAAATAGCACCCTCTCACAGTGTTACACAACCAGTTGGCTGATGACAGCCTGAAACCAGCTGCTCACATGATCAAGGAGGGCCATCAGCCTAACAATGGATCATTAGCACCCTGATGGTTGTTTGCTATTCACAGAGGGCTGAGTGATACTAGCAATAACAGCATTGTAAGAGGGAGACAGTTGAACCCGGAGGCCTCCACCCCTGTTTAATGATGGACGGTTTCTTTTCACAAAGATGGCCTCCTTTACTCCTCTCTCAAACCATCGTTCCTCTCTATCAAGGATGTGAACATCTTCATCCCTGAAAGAGTGACCGCTGGCCTGGAGATGAGTGTAGACCACAGAGTCCTGACCTGATGATGTTGATCTTCTGTGCTGGGCCATCCTTTT
>JBBPBX010089264.1:0-14335 GCA_038048925.1 Garcialebias charrua
GTCGCAAGCAAAAACATATGAAGAAAGCATTCGTTCCAGAGAACAGAAGTATGTGGAGTCTGAAAGTGAGAATGAAAAATTACAACAACAGGTACAGACGCTGTCTAAAACACTAAAAGACAGCATGGGACAAAGAGAAGAAGCTCACAACCTGTGCACGAAGGTTGAAAGTTGAGTATGATAAATTACAAGAACAAATAAAAGGGAGCACTCAATTCGAGGAACACAAAAAACTCAGTGAACAGTGTACAACGTTGCAATCTGAAATTGAATGTTTACGCAGAGAATTGAATGTAAGTAAGGCGGAACTGACCTTAACTAAAGAAAACCTTTTTAAAGAAAGGGAAAGGTGGGTGGATGTTGTGGCAAAGCAGTCTCGAGGCTTCCCACCCTCACCCCCACCTCCACCCGGTGATGCAGAACAGCTCATCGTACCTGTTAAGACCCGTCAGTCGGAACAGGGATATGCACACTCAACAACAACACCTGCACCGGGATCACAGGTAAATGGGAATAACAATGGGAATAACAATGGTCCTCAACTTTCTATTCCAATACCTGAAATCCAAAAGCTTTCAAGATACATTCAACACTTTGATCCAGGCCCGTTGGGTTCCATCCACACTAAGGCCTACCTAGATTCCCTTGACTTCCAACTGAGTAATTTTCCAAATGCTACTGCTGATGACAAAATTGCGCTGATCAGACTCACCGCAGACTGGAACGTGTATGCCTTCATTGTTCGCCAACCAGACGCCATAAAAAAAGATTACAATCTTTTGCGTGATACTCTTATACAAGAGTTCACTCCCAACATGGGACCTGGTGGCTATCCAGATGCCGAGAAGGTCGTGCAAGGAAAAAATGAACATCCACAGGCGTATTACCAGAGAATGTTCCAGGCTTTCTTTGGTAATCGCAATGATCCGGGCATGGAGGACGAGGTAGGTTTTAAATACCTTTTCGGTAAAAATCTCCACCCTGATATAAAACTGTCAGTACAAGTGATGGCTAACTTTAGAGTGAAAACCATCAAGGAAATGAAAGAGTGTGCCATAAATGTTTTTGAGGCCCACGCGGAATGCAGAGCACCCGTAGAGGTGTTCACAAGTGCAAAGGCCGAATCCCAATCGCTGGAGCTGGAAGGGACGCGAGCATCAGCTCCCTATCCTATAAAAGGCGAGAAGAAACAGATCTTTCAGCCTGACAAACCACAAAATGAAGGTGCCCGCTGGAAAAAGAACCCAAAGTGGTTCAAGCCGAACACAGAGGGTGAACACAAGGATCAAAAGGGGGGTGCACGTCCAAAGAATAAAGATTATGGGTACAGAGGTAACCCATATAACCAAGGGTGGTCCCAGAGGGGACCCCCGAAACCAGGGTGGTCCCGGAAGGGACCCTCGAGCCGTGGACCTGCTCCTCCTGCTCCACAGACGGATCAATCTGAGATCAGAAAACAATCTCAAAAGTCCCAGAAAAAGGGCCCTAAACCTATGAATGCAGAAGATTCAGAGATACTACGTCTGATGGTAGAAAATTTAAAAAAAAAAAACAAGGATAACCAGCCTGGGGCAATGTGCAGCACTGTCGTTGACAAACACTCAGAGCAGACAGATAACAACATTGTCACAGACGCAAACAGCCACCCTGACATCGTCGTTACAGATTACGAGAGCCCCTCATCAGAAAATGGGAAAAACTCAAACGCCAACGACTGTGGCCTGTCGCAGACCGGGCATTCGGACTCAACAGCAGCTGCTTCTGAGCTGTTGGGTCAGATGATCCGAAATGGCACAGTAAAAGGTGAACGTCAAAAGAGACGTTGGCCTAAACCCAAGAGGTTCCTGTGTAACTTTATCAGAAAGGGGTCCGCTAAGAAGGCTTACCTGTCAATTACACTTGAAGGGGTCCTCACACATGATGCTCTCCTGGACGGCGGTGCCGACATATCTATTATGTCCGCCAGACTGTTCAATGAGCTGAGAACCGCCACTAACAGTACTGACAGAGAAATACCCCTCACAAAATGTGCTATAGAAATGCAGGGTCTCTCAGAGACGAGATCAACCCTAATTGCTATAGCCATGATTCACATGCAGATTGGCGAAGTGACACTAGACCATCCGGTATATGTGTCTACGGTTGACTCGTTCCCATTCTTGGTTGGCCAAGATTTTATTAATCGCTTTGATGCGATTATAGACTATGGTCAACAGACAATGTGGGCCAGTGTGAGGAAACCACTGCCAATAGAAACGCCTCCAAGGGGTGACACTAACTGCGTGACAGCAGGTACCTCGGAGGGCACGAGGGTATCCTCCACCGAGAGCATAAGCCCGGTAAGTGAACCTTCAAAAACAAGTGAGGCAGATGGGACTCGACAGTTGGACCCGCCTCTGGCCCAACAAGAGAGCTCCCTCTGTGAGCTGAGGCAATCGGCACTCACTGAACACTACCTACAACAGGTAGTAAAAGGTGTCGAGATCCAGGGATCCCACACCGAAGATGCTGTTCTGTCTCCTTGGACAGATAATTCAGCAATCAGCCAAGCTCTTTATGAAACCTTGGTTAATAAACAGTTGGGTCTAGAACTAGCCAAGAAAGCTTTACGCTTTCATCTTGATCCCAAAAGTGAGCGGGTAATGACCGCAATTGGAGTCATTCGCCTGAACCTGAACTGGAACAAACGAGAACTGGTACACCCGTTCCTCGTGGTCCGAAACTTACCACATGCATCCTACATAGGCTCTGACATTTTGGTAAGATTGGGTGTCCGAGTGGACACCGTCAACAATGTACTGTGGTCACTGGAAACAGCCAAGATGGATTCTCCTGTGCTGAGCACAGAAAATCTCAAAGCTGGACAGACCATACCAGAAGTCTGCGAGGTTGCTTGCAACCAATCCATCACAGTACTACCTCAGGCAATGAACCAGATGGTGGAAGTTCACATCATAGCTAATCAAGCTATCAGCCAAAAGCAGGCATACTTTCAACTATCTCCTAAGTTTTACAACTTAGGACTGTCCATTGAGGCCACGAGACAAGTGAGCCTCGACTGCAGAACCACATCTGTTGCTGTGTGTAACACAGGCACGGAAGCGGTACTGATCAAGAAATACACAAAAATAGGATGGTTGATCTCCACTGATTTCCATGATTTTGAGCTGAGCATTACATTTCTGGGAGGGCTCCCAGAATACCTGATCCCACATGAATACACGGGGCAAGTCTTGTTCACAAAGCCAAAACAGGCCATAGCTCTCGTCTCAGTCAATGAGGTCGACCAAGACACAGTCTATGGGGTCGGTCTAAACCGAGACAGCAGCCTAAGCTCTCATACCTATAGTGTCCTGCCTATTAACAGGGTAAATGACACAGAAAGGGATTCATTGGAGCTCCCCAAAGAACAAGAACCGCTCTCAATTTCTTCTCAGATCGAACAGGTGGTCGCCCAAGCCGACGCCCTGAAAACTGATGGAGAAAGGGACAGACTACGTCAAGTTCTCTTAAAGTTTGAGAAATCATTTTCAACCGACTCAATGGATTGTGGGTTGACCACGCTCCACTCAGTGAGCATCCCAACCCCGCCCGAAGCTCCACCCACATTTGTCAGACAGTACAAGATTCCTCTGGCAGCACATCAACCTATCAGGGAAATCCTTGATAACCTTCTAAAGAATGGTATCATCAGATACTGTAACAGCACTTACTCTGCGCCTTTGTGGCCAGTGTTAAAACCAAATGGAAAGTGGAGACTCACAATTGATTACAGAAAGCTAAACAAACAAGTCCCCTTATCACGGTGGCCGATGACCCAGCTCCAACAGGAACTGCCCAAGGTCACCAATGGTAAGTACTTCTCGACCCTCGACGTCGCCTCTGGTTTTTGGACCATCCCTGTGCGCACCGAGGACCAATACAAACTAGCTTTCACCTTTAGTGGCCGACAATACACTTTTACGAGGTGTCCCTTTGGCTACGCTAACTCACCTGCGGAGTTCAACATCTTCTTGAACAAAGCATGTCCAGACGCCCATGAGCGTGGGACACTGATTTACGTGGACGATGTCCTTCTAAGGCAGCCAACACTGGACTCACATTTGGCTGAGATCGACCACGTTCTGAATCAGCTGACATCTGCTGGTGCTAAAATATCCATCCATCCATCCATTTTCTTCCGCTTATCCGGGGTCGGGTCGCGGGAGTAGCAGCCTAAGTAGGGAGGCCCAGACTTCCCTCTCCCCAGCCACTTGGAGCAGCTCCTCTGGGGGAATCCCAAGGCGTTCCCAGGCCAGCCGAGAAACATAGTCCCTCCAGCGTATCCTGGGTCTTCCTCTGGGTCTCCTCCCGGTGGGACATGCCCGGAACACCTCACCAGGGAGGCGTCCAGGAGGCATCCTAACCAGATGCCCGAGCCACCTCAACTGGCTCCTCTCGATGTGGAGAAGCAGCGGCTCTACTCCGAGTCCCTCCCGGATGACTGAGCTTCTCACCCTATCTCTAAGGGAGAGTCCAGCCACCCTGCGGAGAAAACTCATTTCAGCCGCTTGTATCCGAGATCTTGTTCTTTCGGTCATAACCCAAAGCTCATGACCATAGATGAGGGTGGGAACGTAGATCGATCGGTAAATTGAGAGCTTTGCCTTTTGACTCAGCTCTCTCTTCACCACGACAGACCGGTACAGCGCCCGCTTCACTGCGGACGCTGCACCTATCCGCCTATCGATCTCACGCTCCAGTTTTCCCTCATTCGTGAACAAGATCCCGAGATACTTAAACTCCTCCACTTGGGGCAGGACCTCCTCCCCGACCCGGAGAGGGCACGCTACCCTTTTCCGGCTCAAGACCATGGCCTCGGATTTGGAGGAACTGATCCTCATCCCGGCCGCATCGCATTCAGCTGCAAACCGCTCCAGTGAAAGCTGTAGATCACGAGCTGATGAAGCCAATAGGACCACATCATCTGCAAAAAACAGAGAAGCGATTCTAAGGCCACCAAAACGGATCCTCTCAACACCTTGGCTGCGCCTAGAAATTCTGTCCATAAAAGTTATAAACAGAATCGGTGACAAAGGGCAACCTTGGCGGAGTCCAACTCTCACCGGAAACGAGCCTGACTTACTGCCGGCAATGCGGACCAAGCTCTGACACCGGTCGTACAGGGACCTAACAGCCCATATCAATGGGCCTGGTACCCCATACTCCCGGAGTACCCGCCACAGAACCCCCCGAGGGACGCGGTCGAATGCCTTTTCCAAGTCTACAAAGCACATGTAAACTGGTTGGGCAAACTCCCACGCACCCTCCAGGACCCTGTTGAGGGTGTAGAGCTGGTCTAGTGTTCCACGACCAGGACGAAAACCACACTGCTCCTCCTGAATCCGAGGTTCGACTATCCGACGGACCCTCCTCTCCAGAACCCCTGAATAGACCTTACCAGGGAGGCTTAAGAGTGTGATCCCTCTATAGTTGGAACACACCCTACGGTCCCCCTTTTTGAATAGGGGAACCACCACCCCAGTCTGCCAATCCAAGGGAACTGCCCCCGATGTCCACGCGATATTGCAGAGTCGCGTAAGCCAACACAACCCCACAACATCCAGAGCCCTAAGGAACTCAGGACGAATCTCATCCACCCCCGGAGCCTTGCCACCGCGGAGCTTTTTAACCACCTCGGCGACCTCCGCACCAGAGATTGGAGAGCCCGATCCAAAGTCCCCAGGCTCCGCTTCCTCAGTGGAAGACGTGCCAGTAGGATTGAGGAGGTCTTCGAAGTATTCCGCCCACCGACTCACAACATCCCGAGTTGAGGTCAACAGCACGCCATCCCCACCATAAATGGTGTTGGTCGCGTACCGCTTTCCCCCCCTGAGACGCCGGATGGTGGACCAGAATCGCCTCGAAGCCGTACGGAAGTCATTCTCCATGGCCTCTCCGAACTCCTCCCACGCCCGAGTTTTTGCCTCAGCAACCACCCGAGCCGCATGCCGCTTGGACTGCCGGTACCTATCTGCTGCTTCCGGGGTCCCACAGGCCAAAAAGGCCCATCGGAATCCAGGTCGCTAAAATATCACTGTCTAAATGCCAGTGGTGCAGAACCAAGGTGGACTACGTTGGCCTACTCTTAGGTCCAGACAGAGTACAACCACAGTTGACTCGCACCCAAGGCCTTGACAATCTCAAAGTCCCCACCAATCTCAAAGAACTACAAAGTTTTCTTGGCGTGTGTAACTACTCGAACCAGTTCATAGAAAACTATGCGGACCTTGCGAAACCACTGACTGAACTCCTTAAAAAAGACGTTCCGTTTGTTTGGACTGACAAACAGCAGCAGGCAATGGACGCTCTCATAAACAGGATAAAATCAGCCCCATGTTTAGTCTACCCAGACTACAACAAAGAGTTTTAATGTACTTGGAAGTGGGCTTCTCAGCTCATTGCATAAGTGCAGGTCTGTACCAGATACACGACAGAGACAAGCGTGTGGTGGCCTTCTCAGATCGAACAGGTGGTCGCCCAAGCCGACGCCCTGAAAACTGATGGAGAAAGGGACAGACTACGTCAAGTTCTCTTAAAGTTTGAGAAATCATTTTCAACCGACTCAATGGATTGTGGGTTGACCACGCTCCACTCAGTGAGCATCCCAACCCCGCCCGAAGCTCCACCCACATTTGTCAGACAGTACAAGATTCCTCTGGCAGCACATCAACCTATCAGGGAAATCCTTGATAACCTTCTAAAGAATGGTATCATCAGATACTGTAACAGCACTTACTCTGCGCCTTTGTGGCCAGTGTTAAAACCAAATGGAAAGTGGAGACTCACAATTGATTACAGAAAGCTAAACAAACAAGTCCCCTTATCACGGTGGCCGATGACCCAGCTCCAACAGGAACTGCCCAAGGTCACCAATGGTAAGTACTTCTCGACCCTCGACGTCGCCTCTGGTTTTTGGACCATCCCTGTGCGCGCCGAGGACCAATACAAACTAGCTTTCACCTTTGGTGGCCGACAATACACTTTTACGAGGTGTCCCTTTGGCTACGCTAACTCACCTGCGGAGTTCAACATCTTCTTGAACAAAGCATGTCCAGACGCCCATGAGCGTGGGACACTGATTTACGTGGACGATGTCCTTCTAAGGCAGCCAACACTGGACTCACATTTGGCTGAGATCGACCACGTTCTGAATCAGCTGACATCTGCTGGTGCTAAAATATCCATCCATCCATCCATTTTCTTCCGCTTATCCGGGGTCGGGTCGCGGGGGTAGCAGCCTAAGTAGGGAGGCCCAGACTTCCCTCTCCCCAGCCACTTGGAGCAGCTCCTCTGGGGGAATCCCAAGGCGTTCCCAGGCCAGCCGAGAAACATAGTCCCTCCAGCGTATCCTGGGTCTTCCTCTGGGTCTCCTCCCGGTGGGACATGCCCGGAACACCTCACCAGGGAGGCGTCCAGGAGGCATCCTAACCAGATGCCCGAGCCACCTCAACTGGCTCCTCTCGATGTGGAGAAGCAGCGGCTCTACTCCGAGTCCCTCCCGGATGACTGAGCTTCTCACCCTATCTCTAAGGGAGAGTCCAGCCACCCTGCGGAGAAAACTCATTTCAGCCGCTTGTATCCGAGATCTTGTTCTTTCGGTCATAACCCAAAGCTCATGACCATAGATGAGGGTGGGAACGTAGATCGATCGGTAAATTGAGAGCTTTGCCTTTTGACTCAGCTCTCTCTTCACCACGACAGACCGGTACAGCGCCCGCTTCACTGCGGACGCTGCACCTATCCGCCTATCGATCTCACGCTCCAGTTTTCCCTCATTCGTGAACAAGATCCCGAGATACTTAAACTCCTCCACTTGGGGCAGGACCTCCTCCCCGACCCGGAGAGGGCACGCTACCCTTTTCCGGCTCAAGACCATGGCCTCGGATTTGGAGGAACTGATCCTCATCCCGGCCGCATCGCATTCAGCTGCAAACCGCTCCAGTGAAAGCTGTAGATCACGAGCTGATGAAGCCAATAGGACCACATCATCTGCAAAAAACAGAGAAGCGATTCTAAGGCCACCAAAACGGATCCTCTCAACACCTTGGCTGCGCCTAGAAATTCTGTCCATAAAAGTTATAAACAGAATCGGTGACAAAGGGCAACCTTGGCGGAGTCCAACTCTCACCGGAAACGAGCCTGACTTACTGCCGGCAATGCGGACCAAGCTCTGACACCGGTCGTACAGGGACCTAACAGCCCATATCAATGGGCCTGGTACCCCATACTCCCGGAGTACCCGCCACAGAACCCCCCGAGGGACGCGGTCGAATGCCTTTTCCAAGTCTACAAAGCACATGTAAACTGGTTGGGCAAACTCCCACGCACCCTCCAGGACCCTGTTGAGGGTGTAGAGCTGGTCTAGTGTTCCACGACCAGGACGAAAACCACACTGCTCCTCCTGAATCCGAGGTTCGACTATCCGACGGACCCTCCTCTCCAGAACCCCTGAATAGACCTTACCAGGGAGGCTTAAGAGTGTGATCCCTCTATAGTTGGAACACACCCTACGGTCCCCCTTTTTGAATAGGGGAACCACCACCCCAGTCTGCCAATCCAAGGGAACTGCCCCCGATGTCCACGCGATATTGCAGAGTCGCGTAAGCCAACACAACCCCACAACATCCAGAGCCCTAAGGAACTCAGGACGAATCTCATCCACCCCCGGAGCCTTGCCACCGCGGAGCTTTTTAACCACCTCGGCGACCTCCGCACCAGAGATTGGAGAGCCCGATCCAAAGTCCCCAGGCTCCGCTTCCTCAGTGGAAGACGTGCCAGTAGGATTGAGGAGGTCTTCGAAGTATTCCGCCCACCGACTCACAACATCCCGAGTTGAGGTCAACAGCACGCCATCCCCACCATAAATGGTGTTGGTCGCGTACCGCTTTCCCCCCCTGAGACGCCGGATGGTGGACCAGAATCGCCTCGAAGCCGTACGGAAGTCATTCTCCATGGCCTCTCCGAACTCCTCCCACGCCCGAGTTTTTGCCTCAGCAACCACCCGAGCCGCATGCCGCTTGGACTGCCGGTACCTATCTGCTGCTTCCGGGGTCCCACAGGCCAAAAAGGCCCATCGGAATCCAGGTCGCTAAAATATCACTGTCTAAATGCCAGTGGTGCAGAACCAAGGTGGACTACGTTGGCCTACTCTTAGGTCCAGACAGAGTACAACCACAGTTGACTCGCACCCAAGGCCTTGACAATCTCAAAGTCCCCACCAATCTCAAAGAACTACAAAGTTTTCTTGGCGTGTGTAACTACTCGAACCAGTTCATAGAAAACTATGCGGACCTTGCGAAACCACTGACTGAACTCCTTAAAAAAGACGTTCCGTTTGTTTGGACTGACAAACAGCAGCAGGCAATGGACGCTCTCATAAACAGGATAAAATCAGCCCCATGTTTAGTCTACCCAGACTACAACAAAGAGTTTTAATGTACTTGGAAGTGGGCTTCTCAGCTCATTGCATAAGTGCAGGTCTGTACCAGATACACGACAGAGACAAGCGTGTGGTGGCCTACGCCAGCAAGACGATGGCAGGCCCCGAGTTGAGATTCTCAGACTGTGAGAAGGCTTTACTGACCACAGTGTGGGCAGTGAAACATTTCTCCAGCTACATTGGTGGACAGAAAATCATTGTGGAAACACAACACCAGCCAGTGACTTTTCTTAACAGTGAACGCATCAGAGATGGTGTGGTGACAAACTCACGTGTTGCAACGTGGCTCATGGCGCTTCAAAGTTTTAACCTAGACATACGTTATGGTCAAAACAAGAAGTCTCATCTGGGGACGGACTTGGCAATCTGCCAGAAGTGTACACAAGATGTACCAGCCACCCAGCCGCCGGTTGAGGAAAAAACCCCAGTAACTGAAGACCCGAATCACCACTTCTTTGATGACAATATCTGCAAAGATATGACAACATTGTACGTGGATGGATCTTCATTCCTCCGCGACAAAATCTGTAGGGCAGGTGTTGGAGGAGTTCTCCTCCAAGACCAAGAACAGATAACTTTCAGCTACAAATTAGGCTCTCAGACTTCTCAGTACGCTGAGATTGCAGGAATCCTAATAGCTCTCCAGATGGTAGTAGAACGCTCCATCAAGACGCTAGTCATCTGCACTGACTCTAACTATGCTCGTTTAAGTTTCGCTTGTCACCTCGCTGTGTGGAAACTGAATGGTTTCCTAACAAGCGACAGGAAAGTGGTCAAACACAAAGAGCTTTTCATAGCGTGTGATCACTTGGTGACATCACACGACTTACAGATCTACTGGAAGAAAGTTCCAGGACATTCTAGAGTCCCAGGCGATGACAAGCACTACAATGACATTGCAGATTCCTTAGCCAAAGAAGGAGCCGACGAAGGTCCTCTATGGTCCTTCGACCCCTCCTGGTTAATCAAGACTCTGCCAACACAACCTTCAGTCAGGGTTATGGCAGTCACACGTGCACAGGCCGCAGCCAGACCTGCTGACAACGCAGTCTCTGTACGACCCGCACTGACTGACCCAGACATCATCCAACTACAAAAGTCGGATCCTGCTATCAACTCCATGATACTGTACCTGACTGATCCGAACAAAAATAGTCCGTCTAAAGACGACCTGGATTCCGATCCAGACCTTAAGGTCCTCTATCAGCTGCGCAAACAGCTAAAACTAATCAAGGGCATCTTAACTTTCGCTCATGGACCAACGTCCTCACCTGTGTTCGTGGTTCCCCATGACCAAAGGGGGGTGATGTTAGTTCATGCCCATGATCTCCCGTCCGCAGGACACAAAGGAGATAAAGCCACGCTGACGGCATTAAAACAAATTGCCTATTGGCCTGGAATGAAAAAGGATGTCAAGGACTACATTGAAGGGTGCGTGGTCTGTGGCCAGTTTCAGCCAACCAGACCACTTCACAGAGCACCACTGCAAAGCAGAGGCATTGCATTCCCATGGTCTGACCTCCAGATCGACTGGGTTGGACCACTCACTAAGAGCTCTAGAGGAAATAAATATTTTCTCACGGTAACCTGTGCATTTACCAAATGGGTAGAATGCCTACCAGCTCCCAACGACACAGCACAAACCACTGCTATGTTGTTAATGAATCATATATTTTCAAGGTTTGGACTTCCCCTTCGGGTGAACTCAGACCAAGGTACACACTTCACAGGTGAAGTGATGAAAGAACTGTGGAAGACGCTAGGCGTCAAGGCTAACTTTCATGTCGGCTACCACCCACAGGCTTCAGGCCAAGTTGAGAGAGCAAACAGAACTGTGGTGAGTATTTTGAAGAAATACGTGGCTGCAAACCACAAGGACTGGGACGTGAAACTCCCTCTGGTCCTCATGGCCATAAGAGCCACTCCACACACATCAACTGGCATCTCTCCCTTCGAGATGATGACCGGTCGACAAATGACTCTCCCTCTACACCTGTTGTACCAACCAGGCGACGCCGCCATGGCAACAGCCTACACTACACAACAATACATGAAAGATTTGAATGTACACCTCAGAAACACTTTTGCTTTCGCCCAGAAAAACCTGGAAAAATCCGCTGAAGGACGTAAGGCGTACTATGACCAAAAGGCCTCTCACAATGAACTCCAAGTGGGAGACAGAGTCTGGTACTATACGTTCGCCCCAGCAACCGGGAAAGGAGGGTCCGAGACCGGAACTCTCGCCCGCAAACTAATGCCCAGGTGGACTGGACCTCATCTGATAACAGACAAAGTGTCCTCAGTCGTCTACGAAATCAAAATCAGCAAAGGCCGCAAAGAGCCAATTGCTAAATGGGTACATCGAAATCAGATCAAACCTTACAAGGCGTTCAATGACTCCACAAAAGACAAAGATCTCACAAACTCACCGACTTCATGGGATAATAAGGTCGTCCAAACACAAGTTAGTAAATAAACTAATCAGGTTTAAACTACCGTACTTTCCCACCCTATAAGTCGCATTGTCCAATTTGAACTTAGAAACGCTAAGCCTAAAACCCACAACAAAAACTAACCTTAACAACCGTTTAAATCCACGAGATTTAATTTGACCTCGGTCATAAAGTTGAGACCTGTTTTTCTTGTGTGTTGCACTTTGGAATCTGACGACAAGAGTGTGTCGAAGCAGTGAAACGTTGTTTCCTTGTTGTTTAGTCATTACTGTTGTCATTAGTTGAGATATTGTTTGGTTCTGAACACTCCCAGCCAAAAAGGTTTTGTATTAACATTGGTTAATGAATGATATGGATTTAACTATGCCAACATGCAGTTCGTTTTGTTAAATCTCAATCGTCGAAGAGTCAATGTAGTTTAAAGCTACTCAAGGTACCATAAACTACACTGGTCTCACAATTTCTAAATTGAACCGATTCGATCGTTTCTAGTCTAGATTATTTATTCATTTTGATGAGTCTCGCCATAGACTTCAAAATTGATTAGGAATACCAAATCCTACGTCGTTCGTCTAAAAGACAACAGACATTTAGATCAAACTGCATTCCATTTTTTTATTTTTATTTTTATTTTAACCTAAACCTAGTAATGAATGGAGGAATAGTTTGGAATTAGAGGCCTTCGTTACAGAAGCCCTCCAAAATTTTATAGGTATAGATCCCTATATCTAAATTTTACAGAATTGATCCACCCCTTAATTGGTAATTGTAGCTGATCTAAACCATGATAGCTTACACACCAGGTGCATATAGGTAAGGCTTAATGTAAAATCCCAATCATAAGCCCACCTAAAAAACCACATAATTGCATGACACATAGAACCAGAGTGGCACTGACTGGAAACCAACCAGCCAACAACCTTCGATGTGGGGACCTGCAGCTCCAACGCTTGGTCTTCAACCTTCGTCCAAGGGTCGCCTCCTCTGCGTCAATCGAGGGATTCCCTCTACATGCTGATTATGAAAACAATTGTTGCTGATCAATCAACAAAACTAATCGTTGTGGAATTACTGCTGTGGAATTACCGCTGTAAGACTTTGCTTTCCAAGGGATCACAGACTTTGTTTTCCAAGAGTTAACAGACTTTGTTTTCCAAAGGATTAGAAGCTTTTCGCAATGGGATTACCTCCGAACAGTATGGAATTTCCAAAAACTTTATGGGATTATAATTTTTGATTTTTCTCTTCCACTTGCTGGATTACTTCAAGATCAGAGACAGTTCAAGGTTTCCTTTCGTGTTGGACTTCATCCCCAAGGACTGGCAATGACTTCCAAAAGGGGGGAGATGTAATGGGCATGACCGTGTCCACTTTGATACACCTGGGTACTTTTGAACTGTTCCAGAGATGACCTTTACTGACCTCTCAGTAAAGCAAGACATTTACCACAAAATCATTCCATTAGCTGTAATCTGAGAACATAGTCACCAAAAGAGACTATTTCTATCTTTGATTTTAGGCTGATGTGATCAAAAGAATAACTTTTGTCATTTTCATGATGTGTGCTTTTAAGCTGTGTTATTCTGTAAGAGTTAAACGGTGTTCACTGCTGTGTTAAAGTTGAAGTCTCGGGTCAGAGAGACCAGACGGTTTTGTTTAGAAAGTCAGAAGACAGTTAATCCGTTGTTTCTCATGAAAAGGGCTCCAGCTTGCTCTGTCTTTTCCTAAACAAATCTCCCTCTGCTCTGGCTGTAACCTTGGGTCGTGATAACAAAAGTGAACTGCTCGACTGGTCCGTGGACCAATGAAAAAGACACAAGTCTCATCTCTCATCTCAAGATCTTTTTAAGTTCTAAGTTTTGCTGAAACACTGGAGAGTTTCTGGGAACTTCAAGACATGGAGACGTCCCAAAGAGCTGAATGAATGCCTGTCACCCGCCAAGGACAGTCATTCAGCTAAGGACTAAATAACATGCTGTTATGAGTCCACTTTGAACGAGCGTAAGCTCAAAACTTTGTTTATTCCTTCCTGGAATAAGTTTATCTTGAAGTCAGAGGCCTGAAGCTGACGCATTTTCTGATGGTCGATGCGGAACCCAGGAGACGTTGAAAACGTAAACGAATAACCTGCTCAGAGGTATTGGTTCCCACAAGGACCCGTGCATCTGAAAAGCTACAAGGTCTTCTCTCTTACCGGGCTGTCGTCAAAAGGTAAAGAGCTGTTTACAAACGTACCTGGATTTTAGCAGAAGTCGGATGAGAAGTGTCACTTTGGTAACATGCTCACGATAATTTCCTTTAAACCATCTTCCTCCTATTCTTTTCCCTCTCAATCTAAGCTGGAAACTATTTAAGCTAAAGAGCCCTCAGACTAAATATGTTTAACATCCAATATTGAAGT
>JBBPBX010089265.1:0-14335 GCA_038048925.1 Garcialebias charrua
ATATATTTTTATTTATTCTGTAAATGTGAATAGCAATGTTTAACATTACAGTACACTACTGTACATGATTAAATGTGCGCACGCTCCGTTAGCATGATAAATAAGGGTTGAATGAATGAATGAATGAATAATTTTTTTTTAAAATATAATTTTCACCCCCTACCTACGAACGGATCGAGCTGCGAACGGTTCTTAGGTCCCAAACTCGTTCGTAGGTCGGGGGTTCCCTGTATACTACCGTATTCGTCGGTGTATAATACGCGGTTTTTTTTGCTCATTTGAATGTCCTACGTATTATACACCGAAGAGTATTATCTATGGATTTTTTCCCATATTTTTAGACCCATTTTTCACTCTGATTCGCCTATTTTCATTTTGGGCAAAAATTGTGCAGTACCAGTTTCGGCCGCTATGGGCGCTATGGGCAGCAGCAGAGGACTCAGAGAGCGAAGAGGAAGAGGAGGGCCACTTCCAGACCGTTTCTAGCTCATGTGTCAAAAAAAAGACTCCTCTGGTCGGACTGACTCTGTCGTTGCCTGCCCCCTGCTCTGGATGTAGCTGTTGTTAGGTGTTAGCATGTAAATCGGCGAACTACTTTTTAAAATCCAGCTCAGACCAGCTGATTTCACATTTGGTTAAGCTCTTGACACCCTTGTGCTATAAAGTCAGCTAAGAAATATTTTTTAAGCGTTTATTTAGCTAAATTTAAAGAAAGAAAGCGTCCGGTCTGACCCGCCTGGCGCCTGCATAAAAATCGGCGAACTTTTTTTTAAAAATCCAGCTGATTTGAACATTTCGTTAGTTTGGTTCAGCTCAGGAGCCCATCTGCTATGAAGTCAGCTAATAAATATATTTTTTAAGTGTTTATTTAGCTAAATTTAAAGAAAGAAAGCATCCGGTCTGACCCGCCTGGCGCCTGCATAAATATCGGCGAACTTTTTTTTAAAAATCCAGCTGATTTGAACATTTCGTTAGTTTGGTTTCATCAGGAGCCTCAGTTCAGGAGCCCGTCTGCTATGAAGTCAGCTAAGAAATATATTTTTTAAGCGTTTATTTAGCTAAATTTAAAGAAAGAAAGCGTCCGATCTGACCCGCCTGGCGCCTGCATAAAAATCGGCAAACTTTTTTTAAAACTCCAGCTGATTTGAACATTTCGTTAGTTTGGTTCAGCTCAGGAGCCCGTCTGCTATGAAGTCAGCTAAGAAATATATTTTTTAAGTGTTTATTTAGCTAAATTTCAAGAAAGAAAGCGTCCGGTCTGACCCGCCTGGCGCCTGCATAAAAATCGGCGAAATTTTTTAAAAAATCCAGCTGATTTGAACATTTCGTTAGTTTGGTTCAGCTCAGGAGCCGGTCTGCTATGAAGTCAGGTAAGAAATATATTTTTTCTCGCAAAGAAATAATTGTTTTTACCGTGTTTCCTTGTGAAGTTCTTCGGTGCTCGCCCACTTCTGTCGCCGCCATTTTAAGTAGGGCAAATGAGGCGGTGACGTGTCGCGTAGCGGTGACTCACAATAGATGCGTATTATACACTGAAGCGTATTATCTACCGATTTTTCTGATTTATTTCCAAATATTGGACAAAGCGTATTATACACCGGAGCGTATTATACACCGGTGTTTACGATAAATAGGTCAAACTAAATCAGGAGCTAAGAGAAACCGCTCCAACTAGAACTTAGAAACGCTAAGTCTAAACACCTCAACAAAAAATTAACCAGAGCAACAGTTTAAATCAACAAGATTTAACTTGACATCGGTTAAAAAGCTAAGACCTATCCTTTTTGAGTTTTTGCATGTTGGAATCTGACAACAAGAGTGAGTTGAAGCACTGAAATGTTGTTTTCTAGTTGCTTAATCATTACTTTTGTCATTGCTGAGATATTGTATTGGTTCTGAACACCTCCAGCCAAAAGAGGTTTTGTATTAATATTAGTTAAAGACTTAAATGAATTTAACTCTGCCAACATGCAGTTCATTTGTGAAGCCTCAAGCGTTGAAGAGTCAGTGTAGTTTAAAGTTACTTTAGGTACCATAAACTACACTGCTCTCACAACTTTTCAAGTCGAACCGACTCGAACGATTCCATTCTAAGATTATCTAATCCTTTTAAACGAGTCTCACCATCGACTCCAAAATGTTGATGGGGAAAACCAAAAACCTATGTCGTTCGTCTAAAGGACAACAGACAATTATACCAAACTATATTTTTCTTTTTCTACGATAGATCTAACTTTAACCAAGTTATGAATGGAGGAATAGTTTAGAAGCAGGGGCCTTTGTTACAGAAGCCCTCTTGAACCTTCTATAGGTATAGATCCCTATATCTAACTTTTACAGCATGACCCACCCCTTAATTGATTTCTGTAGCTGATCTGAACCATGATAGCTTACACACCAGGTGCATATAGGTAGGGCCTAATGTAAAATCCCAATCATAAGCCCGTCTAAAACCACATAAATGCATGACACATAGAACCAGAATGGCACCGACTGGAAACCACCCAGCCAACAACCTTCGATGTGGGGACCTGCAACTCCAACGTTGGTCTCCAACCTTCATCCAGTGGTCGCCTCCTCTACATCAATCAAGGGATCCCCTGGACATATTGATACAAAAAAAGATGGTTGCAGATTAAATCAGCAACTCTAATCGTTGTGGAATTACCACTGTGGAATATAAACTTTGTTCCAATGGATTACAGTCTCAGTTTTCCAAGGGATTATAAATTTTGCCGCAATGGGATTACCAACAAACAGTAAATTGTAAATGGTAAATGGAACTTGTTTATATAGCGCTTTCCAGCCCCCTGTGAGGAGCCACAAAGCGCTTTTCAATACCAGCCATCCACCCATTCATTCAGACATTCATACACCGGTAGTGGTAGCCTGCCTTGCAAGGCGCCATCCAGTCCTACCGGGAGCAACTCAGGGTTAAGTGTCTTGCCCAGGGACACAACGACACATGGTGGACGGATGCAGGATTCGAACCTCCAACCTTCCGATCAGGGGTCGACTGCCATTACCACTACACTACGGCCGCCCGTATGGGATTATAATTTTTTTTTCACTTGCTGGATTACATCAAGATCAGAGACATTTGGAGGTATCCTTTCGTGTTGGAACTCATCCCCATGGACAAGCGATGACTCCCAAAAAGGGGGACTGTAGTGATACTTGTGACAGAGCACCTGTGACAGAGCACCTGTGACAGAGCACCTGTGAGGAAGCGGACGCGGGCACACCTTGGCTGCCGCTGCTCCTCATACTTTTTGCTCTTTGAAGCCTTTTTTTTACTACTTTCTGCTGTTTTTTTTTCACCGAGCCTTGTTGGACATTTCTACCTTTCTCGATTGCAGAGTGCGGCAGGCCTAGGCCTGTGTACAGCACCTGTACGAGCTGACGCGGACATTTCTACCTTTCTTTGAACCTTTCTACCTTTCTTTGAACATTTCTACCTTTCTTTGAACATTTCTACCTTTCTTGAACGCAGAGTGCGGCAGGCGTTTGCCTGTGTACAGCACCTGTGTGAACGGACGTCACGCGGGCATTTTTTCCTTTCTGTGATTAAGTTTTAGAGCAACTGTCTTTTCTGACTGCGTTGTGGTTCTGCAAACATTATAAGTTGCCGGTCAAAGCAGATGACCGCTTGTCCTGAGCCTGGGTCTGCTAGAGGTTTCTTCCTTCTAAAAGGGAGTTTTTCCTTTCCACTGATGCCTAGTGCTTGCTCAGGATAGGAGACTGCAGCCAGGCCAAGATTTGACTTGTTGCTGGATTCATTAGATAGTAAACTTTACTAGTTTAACCGTAATTTTATTAGTGGGGGCTGTTAGCTCCCGCTAGCTCCAGAACGAATTTAGCTTAAAAAACCACGTAGCTGCATTTATTGTTCGCTTACCTGCTGCCTCTGTCACCCTCCTGGGTCCTCTGGACTGTTTTGGATTTTCTCCTGTGCTCCTCTTCGAGGTAATGATCATTCAAATTACCTCTTTCTGCTTCTTGTATATCTTTCTTGGAGCCGTGGGCCTGCTGTTAGCGGCTAGCTCCATGCTAGCTTCCACCGGATCGACAACAATGTTGACCTACTCCGCTTCGCAGCTGTTTGAATTTAACAACTGCTCCATTCCTCCTTCTATTTCGACCATTAAACAACTGGGACTTCTGCGTAGACCTCGTTACATCCATAGAAGCTCTCGAAAGAAATTAGTTCACTTTAGGCAAACTGGCTCTGACTCGATTGCTACTGTCTGGTCTGAGAGACGTGTCGCACCTCGACGACGTCATCAGAACGCTGCGTCTGTGGTCCTTTGTAGTCCACAGCACACGAAGTGGCAAGGAAAACGTGGAGTGGACTTCAGTCTGCTTAAACCTCTTCAAAAACAATCTGCTCCAACTAGTATTAAAATAGAACTTTTTAATGTTCAATCACTTTCAAACAAATCATGTCTAATTCATGATCACATTTTGGAGAAGAATTTGGACCTCATGTGCCTCACAGAAACTTGGCATAGACCGGATGTGTACAGTTCTTTAAATGAAGCTTGTCCATCTGGATACAGCTATCTGCAGAGAGCCCGCAGCACTGGCCGCGGTGGTGGTCTGGCTGTAATCTACCGCAGTAGTTTAGGGCTGTCGCATCTGGTTTCTCAGGATTTTTCTTCTTTTGAATGTCTGGCTTTCAGCTTCAAAGCCCCACTCCTGATGAATGTTATATTAATTTATAGACCTCCCAAACCGCATGTTTCATTTAACTCAGAGATACATGACCTCTTCACTTATTTCTGCACCTCCCCTGTGAAGACTATTTTTCTTGGCGACTTGAATATCCACGTGGACAATTCCTCTTCACCTCTGGCAACAGATTTTAAGTCTCTTTTGGATTCTCTTAATCTCACTCAACATGTTGACGCCCCTACGCACAGCAGGGGGCATACTCTGGATTTGGTGATTACTGACACTGTACTCATCAATAATTTATCTGTATATGACCTGGGTGTCTCAGACCACAGGGTCATCTCCCTGGAAGTGCCTTCATCTTCGCCTGCTTCAAACCCAAAACGACCCATCCAGTTCCGTGACCTTAAAAACATTTCCCTTGATGTTCTGTCTGCTGATCTTCACACCCTGACCACGGTCAATCATCCTTCTGCAGATGACTCTGTGGATTACTACAACCAATCTCTTCGGGAGCTCCTGGACCTACATGCTCCCTTGAAAACAAGACTGGTGTCTTTCTCCCGTTCAGCCCCTTGGTACACTGATGAGCTGCGCAAGATGAAGGCAACTGGCCGTGCTATCGAGAGACGTCTAAAATCATCTGGTCTCTCGGTACATAAGCAGGCGTACAAAGAACATCAGAAAGCGTACGCCTATTCTCTTAAAGAAGCACGCTCCAAATATTATTCCAACATCATCAACACCTGCCCTGGAAACTCTAAACAGCTCTTCTCCACAATAACTCGTCTGCTTAATCCCATTAAACAAACTCTTGAGGACTCTGCTCAAAAATGCGACCTGTTTCTTTCATCTTTTAAAACCAAAATTGACACTATCAGATCTCAGCTCCACAACCTCCCTGTTCTCAGTGTGCCATCTACCCGTCTGCATTCTGGGACCCTTAACAGCTTTGACGAAGTTGTTCAGAGTGAGGTGGAGGCCATCATCAAGAAAATGAAGCCTTCATCCTGCGCCCTGGATCCTTTCCCCTCGTCTCTCATAAAATCCAATCACTCTGCAATAGGCCCACTTATCACTCAAATAATAAATCAGTCTCTTCAATCTGGTCATGTTCCACTGCCTCTAAAAACTGCCATCATTAGGCCTCTTCTGAAAAAATCTAATTTGGATCCCGACATTTTTTCTAATTACCGCCCAATTTCACACCTCCCTTTTCTGTCTAAAGTGCTGGAAAAAGCAGTTGCTGCTCAGCTGCAGGATCACTTACAACAACACTCCCTGTATGAGAAGTTCCAGTCTGGATTCAGGGCAGCTCACAGTACTGAGACTGCACTGCTGAGAGTTACTAATGATGTCCTCTTGGCTGCTGACACTGGCTCTCCCTCCATCCTTGTCCTCCTTGACCTCACTGCAGCCTTCGACACTGTGGACCATAGTATCCTCCTCCACCGTCTTCATGTGGAGGTCGGTCTCTGTGACACCGTCCTGGACTGGTTTAAATCTTTCCTCTCCAATAGGCTGGAATGTGTTAGTCTTGGCAACGCCACGTCCCAGACAGTCTCTGTCTCCTGTGGTGTCCCTCAGGGGTCGGTTCTGGGGCCCCTGTTGTTTTCCCTTTACATGCTGCCTTTAGGTCAAATTATTAATCAGTTCAACATTTCTTTTCACTGTTATGCCGACGATACACAGCTTTACATCAGGACTGGAGCATCCTCATCTTCCACCTTGTCATCTCCATCTTCACTCACTGCCCTCTCTGCCTGCCTGGAGGCAATTAGGGCATGGATGAATCAGAACTTTCTTCAATTAAACTGCTCCAAGACCGAGGCCATACTGATTGGCACCCCTCACCAGGTACAGACATCTACTATAACAACACTTTCCTTTTCTGGACAAGACATCCCCCTCTCCACCTCTGTTACAAATCTTGGAATAAAAATGGACTCCAATCTTACATTTGAAAATCACATTAAGCTTCTGTTTAAAACTTGCTTCTTCCATCTTCGAAACATCTCTAGACTTCGCCCATCCCTAACTTTTTCCGATGCTGAGAAGCTCGTCCATGCTTTTGTCTCCTCCAGGCTCGACTACTGCAACTCCCTGTTTATTGGAATCCCTGGCAAAAACCTTCAGAAACTTCAATATATTCAAAACAGTGCTGCAAGGATCTTGTTGCGAGTTCGTAAATTTGAACATATTACGCCCATTCTTCATAACCTTCATTGGCTTCCTGTCGCCTACAGAATTCAGTACAAAACTGCTCTCATTACACATCAATGCTTACATGGAACTTCACCAGATTATCTGAAGGATATTCTTATTCCACACTCATCCACCCGGTCGCTGCGGTCACAGAACAGTAATCTCCTTCACATTCCGAGAACCAAATTAAGGACCATGGGAGACCGGGCTTTCAGTGTGGCTGCCCCCCGCCTGTGGAACTCTCTTCCTGACTGTCTGAGGGTCCCACAGTCTGTGGTTGACTTTAAGAGCGGCTTGAAGACCTTTCTTTTCAACCGAGCATACTCTGCCTCCTCATGATTCTACTTTTGATCTTAGTTGATACTGTTATTGATTTTACTTGTTCTATTACTTGTTTTATTGACATTTAATTTCTGTTGCACCGTGTAGCACTTTAAGATTTTCATTAATGAAAAGTGCGTTATAAATTTAATTCATTATTATTATTATTATTATACACCTTGGTCTCTGAAACTGCCCATGAGGCACCTTTTCTCTGAAAACCTGCAGTGAAGGACAAGACACTATTACATTTAGTTTGAATCTAGAACACAAATCAATCACCAAGAGACTCTTTTTACTCTTTAAATTTGTTCTAATTAAAATGTAATCAACAGAATAACCTTCTGTCATTGTTATGATCATTGTTATTATGCTGTGTTATTCTTTAATATGGTGGTAAATCAATCTCTGTTTAAGTCGAAGGACAAGTCAGAATGATCTGTTAGTATTTGTTTAGAAATGAGAAACAGTTAATCAAGTTTAATCATTTAACAGGCATCTCCATTTTGTTCACTTCTAAAACAATCTTCTCTCCCTCTGTCTAAACAACCTTCACTCTTCTGACCTAAAGTAACATCTCTGGCCTCGGCTAAACCACTCCTAATCTCGTCACAAGAGCCAATGGATGGAGTGAGTACTGCTGACGTCAAGTTCTCTTTAAATGTTCTAAACTTCCTGGAACCCTCAGTTCTACGAGGAAGTTCAGATGAAATGAAACTTTCCTCCAAGCTGTGGGACGTGTGGTCAGATGCTAAAGATGTTGTTCCTCAGCAAAGGATTTATGGCACGCTCGCTGTAAATCCGCCTCGAGCTCATAGCTCTAAGCCTTAATGAAATTTCCTTCGAGGACTATTTTATCTTGAAAACCAAACCGGAACTAGTGCCGCTACCTCGGTTCGGTTCATGCGGACCTCAGCGAGCCGCTGGAAAATGGACATGCTGGAAGCCTGCAAAACGTAGCTGGATGGACGATCTGTGCACATTAAGGCTAGCCCTACTTTACCGGAGCTGAGACCAAGAATGTTCGCCAGGTAAAAAGGCGATGTTCATTAGCGGGCCGGAGTCTAGCGGACGCCATCCGAAGAGTGTGCCATTTTTCTGGTTAAACACTTCAAGATAATTACCTCCTCTCTTTCCTTCCTCCATCTTTCTCCTCCTCAAACTTTTTCCCTTATCCATCTTCGCCAGTAACTTTAAGTTAAAAGCCTGCAGATTAAGTTATTTTAAGACCTCATAATTTCATCTGTTGTTCCTTGAAAGATACGTCGATTAGTGAAGTTACAGACGCGTGATTTCAACTGTTTGATGTGTTAACTTATAGGAAAAGCTGATTAGACCAATCCACTGTATATATGTTTGATTAATGAGTTGTTTAAATAAATGGTTGCATCTTTGATGGATCAAATATAATTACGTCTCATTGTCACTCATAAAAAAATAATAGGGACTCAAATGAACAACATCATGGATCTATTTAAATCAAGATCTACATCAAAAGCTAAAAGAATTTTGGCAGATCCCACTCATCCTCTACATGCTCAGTTCAATCTTTTGCCTTCAGGCAGAAGATATGGCCTACCTAAATGCAGAACGAACAGATTAAAAAACTCCTTCATCCCCTCTGCTATTGGATTTTTAAACAAAAACTAGGTTTTAAGCTTATCTCCTTTTACATATTTTTATCTTGGAAATCTTAACTTCATGTTTTTAAGGATGAATAGTTTGCTTTTTATGCTGTACCTTTTTAGCAATGTTTTATGTATTTTGTTTTTATGGTACCTTTTATTCTGTTTTATAGCTGTATGAATGTGCTGGCTGTCTCACCACCTCTACCTGTTGTAGACGAATTGCCCCTTGGGGACCTAATAAAGTGAACTTGAACTCATATCCATTTATCTGATCGCACAATTATTTGTTAATCCTGAAAAAGAAGAGATCTCGTGATTTAGTTAAGGTTGTGTCAGAATAACTCTTGCACATACCATACCATACCATACCATTTTATTTATAAAGCACTTTCAACAGGAACAAGTCCACACCAAAGTGCTGGACAAACAAACACGCAACAGGCAACACAGACAATGAAGTACAACACGAAAAACATAAAAACATTGCAGATCATAAATAAAACGATCCAATACAAATCAGCTGGCATTGAAAGCAATGGAGTAGTAGTGAGTTTTTAACCGGGATTTGAAAACCGAGAGGGAGGGGGCCTGTTTGATGAGCAGCGGTAACTCGTTCCAGAGTCTTGGGCCTGCTACAGAGAACGCCCTGTCACCCCTGCGCTTAAGGCGAGTTTCTGGAACTATTAAGAGTACCTGATCCTCTGACCTCAAAGCACGTGGAGGGACATATGGGTGTATCAGATCCGAGAGATAGGCGGGGGCGAGACTGTTCAGCGATTTGTAGACATACATGAGAATTTTGAATTGGATTCGAAGATGAACCGGTAGCCAGTGAAGGGAGGCCAAGACTGGTGTAATGTGCTCTCTTTTGCGTGTGCTGGTTAAAAATCGGGCAGCTGCGTTCTGAACCAGTTGTAATCGTGCAATGGTGGCTTGACTGACGCCAAACAGAAGTGAATTGCAGTAATCAAGCCTAGATGTAATGAATGCGTGAATCACTGTCTCCAGGGGCTTCAGCTTAGAGTCTAAGCTGTCTGTCTAAGCCTTAGACAGACGCCTCAGCTGGAAAAAACAGGATTTGACGATCATGTTTACATGACTGTTGAGTTTCATGGAGGGATCCATTATCACTCCCAGATTTGTGACTTTTTGTTTTTCGGACAGGGGTAGAGCAGAAATCTTACATTCTGGTGGACTTTACTGTTCAGTAAATCTGACAGTACTGTACCCCTACAATATATTTTGAATAATTTGTCAGTGATGGACTAGGGACCTTTCCAGAGTGTCCCCGCCTCTCGTTGGATATGGGCACCAGTGACCCCCTTGACTCAAAAAGGAAGAAGTGGGTAAAGATAAAGGATGGTTGATGAATTCACTGATTAATTATTTGTTCCTATATTTTTATTTATTTTATTTTTGGAAAAATCCAGGCAACTAAGCTCAGACTACTGCAACTCCCTGTTTATTGGAATCCCTGGCAAAAACCTTCAGAAACTTCAATATATTCAAAACAGTGCAGCAAGGATCTTGTTGAGAGTTCGGAAATTTGAACATATTACGCCCATTCTCCATAACCTTCATTGGCTTCCTGTCGCCTACAGAATTCAGTACAAAACTGCTCTCATTACACATCAGTGCTTACACGGAACTTCACCAGATTATCTGAAGGATATTCTTATTCCATACTCATCCACCCGTTCGCTGCGGTCACAGAACAGTAATCTCCTTCACATTCCGAGAACCAAATTAAGGACCATGGGAGACCGGGCTTTCAGTGTGGCTGCCCCCCGCCTGTGGAACTCTCTTCCTGACTGTCTGAGAGCCCCACAGTCTGTGGTTGACTTTAAGAGCGGCTTGAAGACCTTTCTTTTCAACCGAGCATACTCTACCTCCTCATGATTCTACTTTTGATCTTAGCTGATACTGTTATTGATTTTAACTGTTTTATTATTTGTTTTATTGACATTTAATTCTGTTGCACCTTGTAGCACTTTGAGATTTTCATTAATGAAAAGTGCGTTATAAATTGAATTCATTATTATTATTATTATTAAGCTTGTACACTATCATTATGAGATGGCCTTGTATTGTTTCTTTTGTAAAAAAATGAACAAATTTAATAAACATAAACATAAACATATTATTAAGCTAACTTACTATTACTACTGGTAATTTAAGTTACAGAATTTTATGCACACCCATATTTGTTCCTATTTTTGGTATAAATATAAAATTATGCAAAAAGATTTGATACAGTAAAGAGCCTAAAATTATTGCATTAAATAAATGTTCTATTTGTTTACATTGTTGTTTATCCTTTTCAGCTTGTCAGTTACACAACTGCAACAAAATTTATGACCATTTCGATAAAAAAAATTTTGTTTCTGAATCAAAAAAATTGATTTTGAATCTAATCGTGACACCAAAAATCGTAATCGAATCGCCAGACACTGAAAGATTCTCACCCCAGTGAGTGTTTTCTAACTTTAAGCGAATTTTAAGATACTCAACCCATCTGTTTTAGGCATATTTTGAACAAACACAAGAGGCTTGAATGTAATAGGACAGCTAATTAGCATCAGTGTTAACTGTGCTCTGCGCCTGTTTTTCCATTCTATTTTAATCCAGAATGTCTCCCGGCATGTGACGGTTCATCTACAAATCTCATTGTGGACCCTCCAAGCGCTCTGGCTTCTGCCCCTGCTCCATCTGCAGCATCTACACCAGCCAGAGCTCTGTTGCAACCTAGCACGAGCACAGCGCAGCAGCCCGCTGAATTTGGTAAAAGCAACCATCATGTTTCACATCATTTTATTTGTGTTGATAGGAAAGGACTTTTTTAAGTTAAAAAAAGTGCTATGTAGTAAAAAATACTCATTCACATTTTCCCACATGTAACTGAGTCAATGTTCTAGTTTCTACCCACCTGTTTACTATCAGCACACTCATAAAGTTTGCATTATGTACAGAATCACCAAACTCATGTTGCAAACATCTTTCTTAATTTGCAGCATCGTTCTTTGTTTTATGCATTTCTTCAACAACAGTATTGTAGCACCCTTTAGCCACTCGATTGGAATTAAAAACCAGAATGTAGGGGTGCTTGGGTTCAATAAATGATAAGTAGATACCACGAAGGTGTACCTGAAAGGGGAATAATTACAAAAACTTTGTATGTAATATGTTTTCAAAGAATGAGACTGTTTTATGAAATTTCAAATCAACCCAAATGTTTAATGTTTTATATTAAATCATTCTCTCAGGCTCGTGAAGGATAGGCACCGCTTGTTTGGAAGAAATTCACACAAGACTTAATTAAAAATAATGATAATTTATTAAAGAAGTCTGTGACAGAAAAAGGAAAAAGTAAAAACATACATGTTCAAACACACAAACAGTTTTCCTGCTAAGATCAAAGTGTCTGTTTAAAGCTCCCCTGACACCATCTTTGAACTTTCCATAAAATGGCACAACATATATATATTTTAAGATTGAACTATGATCGTTTTTGCTAAAACAGTGTTAAATGAATGAAAATTCCTCTCAAAAATAGTTTAAAATTAGCGCCGTTTTTTTACACGGTAAATCCGAAATTTTCCGGTCACGTGACTGTGACGTCACATCCAGATGCCTCCTCCAACGCGCATTGAATAACAATGGCAGAGAATGCAGACGCATCAGACGAATTTAACAATTTAAAAGTTGATATTCTAGCGATTTGTCTTCAGTTCGTGAAGCAGAAGTTATTTTGAGTGATCAACAAGAAACAGCAGGGTTTTATTTTCTTCTGCTGCTGCCGTTTTTATGGTTTCACTTTCACGTTCAGGAAGACAGCAGGTGTCTTGAGTTCTACAGCAGCAAACTTAGAGGCTGATCGTGATAACTCTTTTACAGAGCACTGAAACAGTAATACATTAATTAATTTATCTAATAATCATTCAACATTAATTTATAGTCTAAAAACATGAGTCCTTTTTAAATTATCTGGTTTATTTTAGAAGTTTATTCAAACATACGTTCTGAAAAACACCATTCATATTTCCACTGTTGTACTTTGCATGGTTACATGTTCACTATATATAAATATATATAAAAACAGTAGTTTATACGTCAATCATTACATTTAAAAATAAATTTATATCAAATACTGTCAAAATAACATATATTGATAAAATAGCTGATCATCAGGGTGTGTGTGTTTGTTTTGTGATCAGGCAGTCATATATTAACATTTATGTAAATGTATTATATATATATATATATATATATATATATATATATATATATATATATATATAACAAAGCCACATTTTTCTGTTTAAGGTGTTGGATGATGTGATCAAAACTCCCTACACGTCACCTTGTTCAACTCTTCTTGCCCATGGAGAACAAAAGCATCACAGGAACGCAGATGGAGAACCCTGCTGTTAAAGTGGATAAAAGCTAAATCAAACTATGACAATGAACTTTGATGCATTTTTTCAGTGTGTCTGTTTTAAGGCTACAAACTAAGTCAAAGTCAAAGTCAAAGTCAACTTTATTGTCAGAACTGCAATATGTACAGGACATACACAGGACCGAAATTGCATTTCTCTCAGTCCCTCGGTGCAACAGTAACCATCTAAACACTAAACACTAAAACATTTAATACACATAAGCATAAAATAGTAAAAGTGTAACACTGTCCTGAGTTTTTTCATAATAGTATAAAAGTATGAAAATTTACACCAACACTGAAACACCAAACACCCCTAAAACACCAAACACCCAATGAACATAAGCATAAAATGAAATAATAAAAGTGTAATACTGTCCTGAGTTTTTGCATAGTAGTATAAAAAGTATAAAAAGTATATCTATAAAATAAACTGAAGGTTCTAGCATTGACATTTGCAAAGAGTGGCACAGCAGCATATAAGTTAATGTACACAGTATATGTATGAGGTAGTTGATGTTGGTATAGAGGCAAAGTGGCATATGCAGTGAGGCACATAAGGCACATTTGGCATCCTTCCTAAGGAATGTCTTATGGTGACATGTTTATAAAAAAAATAAAAAGCCAGCTTCCTTTTGACTTATTCAGTTGTTATTAAAATGGGTAAAGGTTTATATTTGTATGAAATATTATTTAAGCTGCAGATTGTGCCAAAATTAAATGCTTTTATATTTTTGACTAGTTTTTATTTGTGTATTTTATCCATCAACAATTAAGCATTCTATATTCTTTATTGTAAATTTACATTTATTTACAACAAAAACAAGTTTAGATGCATCTTCATCCATCCGTTGGTTGTCATCCGTCCTGTTTGGTCCAAAATATGCAGCTGAGACGTCTGGAATGGAGACCTGTCCTGGGTGTGTCTGTGATGGACTGGAGATCTGTTGTCCAGGGTGTCTCTGTGATGGACTGGAGACTGTTGTCCGGGGTGTCTCTGTGATGGACTGGAGATCTGTCCGGGGGTCCCCTGCCTTCACCCAGAAAAATAGAAGAACGTGGCTTTGTTATA
>JBBPBX010089269.1:0-14334 GCA_038048925.1 Garcialebias charrua
TTAAAACACCAGTTGCATCTCATGGCCTATAATATTTATTTTAATATTTTCTGGTAGAAAGTTTCCACTCCAGTGTGGACTCTCATGTGTCTGTTTAAACGTCTTCTGACTAAATCTTTGTCCACAAAGATCACAAGGAAACGGCTTGTCTCCTGTGTGGACTCTCATGTGTGAGTTTAAATGTGTCTTCTGACTAAATCTTTGTCCACAAAGTTCACATGGAAACGGCTTGTCTCCTGTGTGGACTCTCATGTGACTGTTTAAATTTGCCTTCTGACTAAATCTTTGTCCACAAAGTTCACAAGGAAACGGCTTGTCTCCTGTGTGGACTCTCATGTGTGAGTTTAAACTTGTCTTCTGACTAAATCTTTGTCCACAAAGTTCACAAGGAAACGGCTTGTCTCCTGTGTGGACTCTCATGTGTGAGTTTAAACTTGTCTTCTGACTAAATCTTTGTCCACAAAGTTCACAAGGAAACGGCTTGTCTCCTGTGTGGACTCTCATGTGGGAGTTTAAATGTGTCTTCTGACTAAATCTTTGTCCACAAAGTTCACAAGGAAATGGCTTGTCTCCTGTGTGGACTCTCATGTGTGTGTTTAAATGTGTCTTACGATTAAATCTTTGTCCACAAAGATCACATGGAAACGGCTTGTCTCCAGTGTGGACTCTCATGTGTTTGTTTAAATCTGCCTTATGACTAAATCTATGTCCACAAAGATCACAAGGAAATGGTTTTTCTCCTGTGTGGACTCTCATATGGGAATTTAAAGTTGTCTTATGACTAAATCTTTGTCCACAAAGATCACAAGGAAATGGTTTTTCTCCAGTGTGGACTCTCATGTGGGAGTTTAAACTTGCCTTACGACTAAATCTTTGTCCACAAAGATCACATGGAAACGGCTTGTCTCCTGTGTGGACTCTCATGTGTGAGTTTAAATATGTCTTCTGACTAAATCTATGTCCACAAAGATCACAAGGAAATGGCTTGTCTCCTGTGTGGACTCTCATGTGTTTGTTTAAATCTGTCTTATGACTAAATCTATGTCCGCAAAGTTCACAAGGAAATGGCTTTTCTCCTGTATGGACTCTCATGTGTGAGTTTAAATATGTCTTCTGACTAAATCTTTGTCCACAAAGTTCACAAGGAAATGGCTTGTCTCCTGTATGGACTCTCATGTGTTTGTTTAAAACTGTTTTATGACTAAATCTGTGTCCACAAAGTTCACAAAGAAACGGCTTGTCTCCTGTGTGGACTCTCATGTGTTTCTTTAAATTTGATTTGAATGTAAATGTTTTACCACAGTCATCACAGCTTATTGATTTTGGTCTTGCCTGGACTTTCCTGCATGACTCTACATTTTTCTTCTCTCCAACACATTTCTTATTAAGCAGACATCTTGAAGACTTCACTCCTGAATGACTTGTCATATGTTTTTGAAGAGTCCGGTTACTGACATACTGCTTACCACACTCAGAGCAGCTCAAAGATTTGTTGACAGTTTTTACCTCTGATTCAGGAGCCCTGCTCTCCTTCCAGTCTTTCATACTGTCTTCACGTTCTGACTCAGAGTCTGACGAGTTCTTTAGCAGAGAGTCAGGAGTGGTCATTTCACCATCCTCTTCATCGTCCCCGTTAACGTCAGTCTTTGAAGAGCTGGAACTGTCTTTGTGAATTTTTAAATCTGGGTTCCTGGTAAGTTTTTTTTTTTTTTGTTAAATCCACCTCACTCAACCCACTGTGAAATGGTAGCCCTATCCCCAGACCAGATTCAAATTCCCCATGAAAATGGGAGTGTCGAGAGACAAGGAGGGGAGGAGGTGGGTGGTTATGCTGCGTTCACGCCCCCCTCTAGCAACAAACTAAAACAAACTAAAACTCTAGCAAACAATTTACAGCAAGCAACAACAAAGAATAAATATGTAGATGTATTTATCTATTCTCACCCGATCTATCCAAAACAAAAGGCCTAAAAAAAAGAAAGAAAATAATACCACAAGGTATTCCGTGACCGGGGATTGAACCTGGGTCTGTCAGATCCCAAACCCACTACTACACCAATGCCCCAACTTGGCATTCATGCATTACTCGTCCATCGCACAATAAGAAAACAAATACAACCAAATAGTTTCGATGAAGTGAAAAGTATTCCTAAAATAAATAAGTTAAAATATACAAATAACTAGTGCCATTCCGAAAACTATAATATGCTTTGTTGCAGTACTATTCCGGAGTGCAATGTACCACTTCCATATAAGGTATGAACTGCAGCAGGACCTTCTCAGCTCTGCAGGGGATTGGCTCTGCTTGAACCACTTTCGTGACGACAGAGTGAGAAAACACGTCACAGTGAGAATCCTAGACCAATAAGAAAATTAAGGTGCAATTCCTCTGTTCAACCCATAGGGTTACCGAAAACACGTTTTTAGACCAAATATTGCCGATTTAAACAAATACGCAAAAATACATGAAAATTAACACAGACATAGTGCTATAAAACATTTTAAACACATTCTAGGGAGTTTATCAGCTAAAAAAAGTTAATTTTGAGTTTAGTTCCTCTTTAAAGAAACTGAAGTGACCTAAAATCTGATATTGGTCTCCTCCATATTAAGTTGGTCACCCACCAGACTGGTCTAAGGGTCTTTTCTTCCACTTTATGATAAGAGGCTCTGGGTCCTGCTGGTCAACATCAGGCCTTCAGTCTTGAGGAGCTTCTTCTTCTTAATCAGCTCTAAACAGAGGCAGGAACCACTGAAACACATGTACAATAAAGACAATGTTACTTCACACACACACACACACACACACACACACACACACACACACACACACACACACACACACACACACACACACACACACACACACACACACACACACACACACACATACACATCATATATACATAATCACACTTCTTCAAACAAACCTACAAACTGTACTTTCACTCACACACAGTCATCACTGGTGGGTGCAAACCTGCTTTGATAAAAGCCATTTCCTTGTCAGATGTGCAAACGTTGGGAAACTTGTACATTTTATAATCTCATTAGGCAGAATATTCCACTGACTCATGGCAACAACAGAAAAAACGGATTTAGCAAAAGAGGTCCTACATTTAGGGATGCTGCACTCTCCTCTAGAGGTCGCCCTTGTGACTCGAGTTGTAATCCAAAAGATTCTTGTAAACCAGGTCTTTCCAGATAACAATCGGCAGTAAAATGGTCGCTGCAGACATACGAGTAGGAACCCACCGGTCCTTGTCTGGTCCATTCTGATTCTTGTCGAAGTTTCTCATCTTTTGGAAATTTGTGAAGAATCACTTGTTCACTGCTGATATTAGAACACCCAAATGCGCTACAACGTGACGGCATTTTTCAAGTTACACAAAAAAAAGAGGCGATCTTTCAGGAAATGAATCCTATGGCAAGCAGTTAACACACAAAACAAACGGGCAAGGCTCTGCCTTCTGCCCGTTGTGACGTTGATGACTGGCGACGACGACTGGTGATGACGTATTGCGGAAATGCGCGGAATTTTAGGGGCGTATCCCAGCAAGTACCAGAGAAAAAATTACCATAATTTAGAATAAAATTTAACATATTTATAATTTATTATGCAAAAACGACCAGAGCTCAATGATATAAGATATATATGTTCTGACAAATATTCAAATTTACAAAATCATGTCACAATACCTTTAACAACAAGTTAATGCTGGAATTCGGACAAGAGTCGACAGATTTGACGCCAAGCGGGACCCGCTTCATCTAACAAGCTCCACACCAGTCGCTGAGTGGACCAGAACCGAGTCAACGATGTTGGACTTTAGTCCGTGATAATCAGCTGATTTACAGCAGGTAAATCAACTTTCTTAACAATGTTTGCTTGTGTTTAATTCGATCACACAACAACCAACTGAGATTTTTTTTTTCTGCAAGGTCGAGAAGCTGTCCTTCCATCAGGCGGACCGGTTCGAACGTGGGACCAGTATCCACTAGTATGAAAACAGAGCAGAGTCCAGTTCATTAATGTAGTTACAGTTCAGTTAACGTGTTTTTAATAGTGTTCAATTTAATTCTCAGTGTTTGTGTGACATACAGTTTGTGGTGTTCAATAAATAAATACAAAATAAACCTGGTGTCTTCATTTTCAACTTTAACAACACGCAGCATGTTACGCATCGTTTAAATGACGTAGCGAGTCCAGATAGCTTCATTTAGCTCAAATAATTTTATATATCTCCCACGCTAACATAAATATTGTTTATTATTGTTAAACTGGTATTATTTAGCACATTTAGTATCTTATGTCATGTGAAATATCTGCCTGCCTTGTTCAATGTGAAATATCCACCTGCCTTGTTCAATAAACAGTGATATTAGAACTGAATCAGACTGTCTCTTCCAACACAGATGTTGGTCTCAGCAGCTTCATTCAGGTGTACCGTATTTTCCGGACTATAGGTCGCCGTTTTTTGCCTAATTTGCATGCCCTGCGACCTTGAGACCTATTTATGGATTTTTCCCATATTTTTAGACCAATTTTTGGCTCAGATATGACCGTTTTTCATTTTGGCAAAAAATGGTGCAGTACCACTTTTGTCCGCTAGGGTACACCGACCGGTCCCACCTCGTGTGTCCGAAGGCAGCCTCCACTGGTCGGACTGACTCTGTCGCTGCTCGGCCTCCTGCTCTGGAGGTAACCACTGTTAGCTGTGTTTGTTAGCAAGATAAGTCAAGAACCACAGGACAGATTTTTATCACACTTACAGAAAGTAATCACTGTATGGACATTTACAACTGGATAGCTTTATGAGACATTTGAGATAAAATGTGATGTTTTATAGACGTAAATGTGTCTCGTTAACCTCGTTTTATTTCTGTGTATATTTGAGCAAATAGCTCATAAACCACTCAGCGGATTTTCTTTCAGCTTACAGAAAGTAATTATTTGGTATTCATTTACAAACTTTGACCTGTATGAGACATTTGAGATAAAATTCGATATTTTATAGACGTAAACGTGTTGCGTTAGCTTCGGGTTATTTACCTGCTACTATTAGTCTAAATAACTCATAAACCACACCACGGAATTTCTTGAAGCCTACAGAAAGTAATTACTTGGTGTTCATTTACAAACTGTGACCTGTATGAGACATTTGAGCTAAAATTCGATTTATTTATAATTTATTTTCCTAGCGCACGTGACCGTTTGGAAGACGTCAAAGCGGAAAAATTTAAATCCAGCAGATTTGACCATTTCGTGAATTTATTAAGGAACTGTTAAACTCAGGAACCCTTGTGCTATGATGTCAGCTATAATTTTTAGCAAACAAATAATTGCTTCTGTGCTCGCTCGCTTCTGTGGCCGCCATTTTCAGCAGGGCAAATGCGCTGACGTGTCGCGTAGCAGTGACGCATAATAGATGCGACCTAAATAAAGGTGCAATCTGTTTACGGATTTTTCCAAATTATTGCCAATAATTGGACAAAGCAATCTATATAACGGTGCAACCTTTCAGGCGGAAATTACGGTATTGTAGGAGTGGTGGCTCAAAAGTTGGAGAAGGTGGGCCTCTGATCGGAAGATCGCCGGTTCAACTCCCGGTATTGACAACATCAACATGTGGGTGGGAAAAGTGAAACATCCACACCTACTTCCACCCTCATTTGCTCTACTCTGGGCCCTTGAGCAAGGCCCTTAACCCTCACCATCTGTTCCTCTGGGAGCCCTAGATAGCAGCGCTCTGCTTCACACAGAAGTCTGTGGTTGCATCAGGAAGGACGTACGGCGTAAAAATAATTATGAAATATAAATGCTGCCTTCTCTATAACAGGCGGTTTGCCTGTATAATTACCAATCATGTGGTTTTTAATGTTCAAGTTTTTTTTAGCAACAATAAAGTTTATAAATTGTCATTTATAACAGCGGTAAAACTCCTAAAGGTTGACATTGGAAGGGTCATTTAGCTGTTAATTAACTTTGTTAAATTCGAATAGGTGATATTAAAGAATAACTTATCACAGGCGGTCCTTTGTTCAAAACAGAATAACTTGAATTTTTTTTCTGCCTTTAAATTTTTTTTTTTTGGTAGTAAAGGTAGTCCCCGAGTTATGACGTAGTTCCATTCCTGTGTCGCGTCGTAACTCGAAAATCGTCTTAAGTCGGAAAATACATCCAAAATGCACCTTATACGTACAGTACTGTATTTTACCAAGCATTTAGTCTATCCTAACACAGAACCCTACATAATTATCAAAAAACATACATTTGAGAGCCATAATGAAGGAAAAAAAGAGTTAATAACCTACTGGTATGCTGGTGAAGCCTTCCTACGCCAGTTAGCATGTTAGCTCGGTGTCCCTCCAACATCTGAGGCTGCTTGTAGTTCGTGCAGTCCAGACTGCCAGACTGTTTACAGTAAGGCCTGTTAGAGCATGTTAGCTCCATACATTTGGAGTCATAATGAAGGAAAAAAGAGTTAACGTACTGGTATGCTGGTGAAGCCTTCCTCCGTCTGTTAGCATGTTAGCTCATTGCTCAGCTGTAGCCTCTCTGCCTTGTAAACCTCTAGTCCAAACAGTAAGGTCTGTTGGCATGTTAGCCTCTCCTAACCTCCTCTGCCTCCGGTATGCCTCCTCCGGTCCAAACAATGAGGTCTCCTGTAAATTTCCACTGAGTGCGTCAAGCTACTGCTTCTGCTGCTGTCAAAACCGGAAGGAAGTGGAACTCAGATTTCAATATTAAAAAAATTTCAAAATACATTTTTGTTAAATGAGATTTGTGACGTAACCCCGAAACGTCGTAAGTCGAGGCCGTCGTAAGTCAAGGACTACCTGTAATATGTTTGTGTTAATGTACAACATTTGCAGACAGAAGATGGTAGGGGTGTAACGGTACACATGGGTGTACCGAACCGTTTCGGTACGGCACGTTCGGTTCGGTCCACCTGTGTACCGTTTCAGTTATTTTTTCACTCATTAAATTTTATTAACGGGAGAATATGCGCTGCGGAACTAAAATTCCTAGGCATGTTTCAGCACTGCACTATTATCTTGCAGCACGCGTAGCATTTAGCAGCCTAGCATCTCGTTGCAGTATCCTGTTTGGGAACATTATGGCTTTCTTGTTAAAAGACGTGAACAAATCCAAAGCTGTGAGTCGACATTGTTTCACAGAGATTGGAGCTGCAGCAGACAACGTGTCTGACTTGTTAACGCTCTTGAAGCGACATAATCTGAACGTGAAAGTCTTCTACAAGCAAGAAAAGCAGCTTGTTGCAAACACCGTTTAAAACAGCAACATTTAAACAACCTTCATCAGGTAATTCAGATCGGCCTAGAGCAATAACACAAGCTGTAGGAGTTTTTAAAGCTCTGAATCTACGTCTGAATGTTATTGATGCGCTAACTTTAAAGTTCTTGAGCCCGGATACGACATCCATCATGTCAACACATTAGCCAAAAAAGTTTAGCACTTTATAAAAAAGCTCAAACTGATATTGTCAACAAGCCCTACAGCTTATTAAAGCCCTGATGATGATGATGATGATGACCGAGAGATTCAACCACCTCATAACAACTGTTCAAGAAGAGGTATTGTTCTTTTATTATTATTATTATTATTATTATTATTATTATTATTATTATTATTATTATTATTATTATTATTATTATTATTATTATTATTATTATTATTATTATTATTATCTAATTAACCTTTTTAATTTAAAATTATAATCTTATTAACTCATTTTTTTTAACTCCTTGTGTTTTATTTCCAGTCTGGGACAGAGATAGCAGCTGACTTCTTCCTCTTCAGGGAAATCCACCAGAGATCACCTGCAGCTAAGAAGTGTGTGATGACTGAACTCTGAACTTTTCCAGGGACCTGTCCCACCTGGGGGAGCAGGTCCAAGAAGAGGTTGTGAGTAATGAGGCCAAATACAGCCACACTGCTGCTACTTTTGTTACAGAGATGATTTTCTCCACCGCTGGAGATATTCACTGTAACTAGATCTGTGCTTTTGGCAGAAAATGTGGACAAGTTGGTCTTTTTGGACAAAAACTTAAACTTGATTAGTTAGATTGTAAACAGTCTGTTGCTGCTTATTGTTCTGGTTCTGACTGTTATTGTATTTATTAAGATTTGTATTATTGTTAGTACGTATAGTTTATTTATTGTAAATTGTGCCGTTTATTTAAAATATCACCCAAATGGGTCGCTTTTATTTATTTTTATACAAACGTATTGTTTACTTGGCATATTTTCAAAATAAACATTTTGTAAGTGTTTATTTTGTCTTTTTTTGTACCGAAAATTAACCGAACCGAAATGTGATTTTAGTGTACCGTTACACCCCTAGAAGATGGTGATTGTGAGGGTAAAATGTGTGTGTGTGTGTGTGTGTGTGTGTGTGTGTGTGTGTGTGTGTGTGTGTGTGTGTGTGTGTGTGTGTGTGTGTGTGTGTGTGTGTGTGAACAAACTGGTAGTGCGTGTGTGTGTGAGAGAACTGGTGAAATTTTGAAAGTTTTTTATGTATGGTATATTTGAGGGGCGAGGTATGATATGTATGTAGTATATATTGTGTCTGTATTTGTGTTTAATGGTTTTCTCATCCACTTACAAAAATCCGTTACTCTTGTTAAACATCAACCTGTCCGGGGACTACAGGCGGAAATTAGTATTATTACTATAACCTGGCACAATGCATCTTTCCTGTTTTTGTAGGTCAATGTATTGTTGTGCACTGTCCCTGAGAAAACAAATAAATCATCATCATCATTACCAGTAAGATGGAGAAGACTTTTAAAACCGGATGCTATTCCTACTATTTTTAAAAGAAAATCTACAGAAGAAAGTCCCACAGGAGCTACCATGTCGAAGCAACGCAGGGACCATCGGAAGACTGTCCAGGAGATGAGTAAGTCTTTGTGTAAACATAATCGGAGGTGTGTAGTGTTTTAGATTATAAACTATATATTTTACGTGAGTTCATGTTGTTTTACTTTATACACTGTGAGTGTATAAAGCCAATTATCACGGCAGATTATTTATGTTCGCTGCTAACAAGCTAGCCGAATCAGTAGCACACACACTTTTCTAATAATGTATTTTTAAATTATGTCTGCATCTGTAGTTTCTTTTTATTCGGGGAGGGATATTAATGAGAGTTTTGGATGATTTACTGTCTTAAAATGATATATCGCTGACGCGACCGGTAATAATAAGCCGAGATAGCAGCTAACACACTAGCCGAGATACAGGCCACGTTGCTATTTATGCATTTTTAAATTATGTCAGCGCGATCAGGTAACATCTGTTGTTTTCTTTTTATTCGGGGAGGGATATTAATGAGAGTTTTGGATGATTTACTGTCTTAAAATGATATATCGCTGACGCGACCGGTAATAATAAGCCGAGATAGCAGCTAACACACTAGCCGAGATACAGGCCACGTTGCTATTTATGCATTTTTAAATTATGTCAGCGCGATCAGGTAACATCTGTTGTTTTCTTTTTATTCGGGGAGGGATATTAATGAGAGTTTTGGATGATTTACTGTCTTAAAATGATATATCGCTGACGCGACCGGTAATAATAAGCCGAGATAGCAGCTAACACACTAGCCGAGATACAGGCCATGTTGCAATTTATGCATTTTTAAATTATATCAGCGCGATCAGGTAACATCTGTTGTTTTCTTTTTATTCGGGGAGGGATATTAATGAGAGTTTTGGATGATTTACTGTCTTAAAATGATATATCGCTGACGCAACCGGTAATAATAAGCCAAGATAGCAGCTAACACACTAGCCGAGATACAGGCCACGTTGCTATTTATGCATTTTTAAATTATGTCAGCACTATCAGGTAACATCTGTTGTTTTCTTTTTATTCGGGGAGGGATATTAATGAGAGTTTTGGATGATTTACTGTCTTAAAATGATATATCTCAGACGTGACCGGTGTCAGGGACTCTGTTTGCCAAGATGGCTGCTAAGAAACATTAGCCGAGAGCCCGGAGCAAACACGTAGCTAATTATGTATTTTTAAATTATGTCTGCGCGATCAGGTAACATCTGTAATTTCTTTTTATTCAGGGAGGGTTTATTAATGAGAGTTTTGGATGATTTACTGTCTTAAAATGATATATCTCAGACGCGATCGGACATGCTCCGCCATTATTATTTAAATGCACGTTGGAGCGTGCCTTCCCGTAGTCACGTCACAATGAAGTTTTTGCGGAAATGCGCAGATTTTTAGGGGCGTATCCCAGAGAAAAAAACTACCATAACTTGGAATAAAATTTTAATATATTTATAATTTATTTTGCAAAAACGAACAGAGCTCAATGATATAAGATATATATGTTCTGACAAATATTCAAATTTACAAAATCATGTCACAATACCTTTAAGTTGTTGTTAGCTGAACTTTTAGCCCAGAAGAAAACAGCAGACTGAGGAAACACGCATGCACATTAGGTGAAGATACAAAATTCACAGCGCCACCTAATGACCCGGCATGGTAACTACAGCAGATTCATGAGGACGGGAGGATGAGGGTGGGGGGGGGGATTCCAGCGGATGCATGTAAACACAGAATTCGTCCGTGTCGATGCGGATCTTTTCCTCTACTTAACATAAGAAAAAACCTATGTTTCCCCCACATTGTGTCCGTGTAAACAGGGACTTTATTTCAGTAAGAAAGAACTACCGGTACTATCATTTCCTTTAAGAGATCTCAATTTAACAGATCAATTACCGTATTTTCTGGAATATAGGTGGCACCGTTATATAGATCACTTTGTCCAGTTATTGCCAAAAAATTGGAAAATTCCATAAATGAGTCGCACCTTAATATAGATTGCACCTACGTCACTGCCGACGTAATGCGTCATCCACCGCTGACGCGACGTGTCACCGCTGAGACAACCCGGAATTGTGGACCGAGTGTTTAACTCTGCTGCAAATGTCTGCCACAGGAGCGCACAGCAAGGCTTTAAGAAGATTAACACGGTAAAAACAATTATTTGTTTGCTAAAAATTATAGCTGACATTATAGCACAAGGGTTCCTGAGCTTAACCGTTCCTTAATAAATTCAGGAAATGGTCAAATCTGTTGGATTTAAATAGTTTCGCTTTGACGTCTTCCAAACGGTTGCGTGCACTGCGAAAATAAATGATAAATAAATCAAATTTTATCTCAAATGTCTCATAGTCAACAGTTTGTAAATGAAACCCAAATAATTACTTTCTGTAAGCTGAAAGAAAATCCGCCGAGTGGTTTATGAGCTATTTAGACAAATACAGGTAGTCCCCGACTTACGAACGAGTTCCGTACCTACGGGCCGTTCGTAAGTTGAAAATGACGTAAGTCGGATCACATACAAAAAAAAAATATATATATATATTTTAAATAAATGAATAAATGTACAGTACTGTACAGTTACCAAGCACTTAGCCTATCCTAACACAGTTTTAAAGATAAAGGAGTGAGTTGAATTGTCTCCCTTTCACATAATAGTTATCTTATGAAGCAGCAGCAAAAAGTTTAATGTGGTTAAAACAATCCTATTATGACCAAGGAGAGAAAGCTGGGAAACTACTGGCATGGAGAATTAAGAAAATACAAAGTGAAAGAGCAATTAATAGCATAAAGACCCCCTCTGGCAGGATAACACTAGACATGTCTGAAATTAACGATAGCTTCAGGCAATACAGTACTATGTAAAATTATATAAATCAGAGTGTGCCCATGCCTTGACAGAACAGGATATATTCTTAGACCAACTTCAGTTTCAGACGCTCACAGAAGAGACAAAAAAGGAACTGGATTTAGATTTAACGGTTGAAGAAATCTCACAAGCCATACAAAGTATTAATAGTGGTAAGGCCCCTGGGCCAGATGGCTTCCCCATTGAATTTTACAAAACTTTCAAAGATAAACTTATAGTTCCACTTTTTAACATGTATGAAGAAGCATTTAAGAATGAAGTTCTCCCACCCACTTTGAGACAAGCAATGATCATACTGATATTAAAACCAAATAAACCCCCTGAAGAGTGTTCTTCATTTAGACCAATTAGCCTGATGGGAGTGGACACTAAAATATTATGTAAAGCTTTAGCAAAAAGATTAGACCCCTATATCTCTCACTTAGTTCATAATGATCAAAATGGATTTGTACCAAAACGTCAAGGGTTTCACAACATAAGAACAGTCCTGAACATAATTCATGAGAAATCTGATATGAAAGATACAGCGTTATTATCACTTGATGCATGTCAGGCCTTTGATAGAATTGAATGGTCATATTTATTTAATGTTCTTCCGAGATATGGATTTGGCTGCAACTTTCTCAAATGGGTGAAGCTTTTGTATACAATTCCCGAAGCCACTGTTTGGACAAACAACTTAGCTTCTAAACCTTTCACATTAGAACGTTCCACTCGCCAGGGTTGCCCGTTATCTCCAATGTTATTTGTTCTAGCTATAGAACCCTTGGCAATGATGTTAAGAACGCGAACTGACCTGTTTGGTATCCGGCTGGGTGACCAAGAGCATAGATTGGCATTGTATGCTGATGATCTGATAGTTTTTTTAACTAGGTTATCCATTAGCATCCCCACTTTAATACAACAAATAGAGTTGTTTGGTCAGTTCTCTGGCTATAAAATAAATGATTCAAAGTCCTCTATTTTATTTTTAAATAAGGATGAAAGATTGAGCCCGGTTATACAAACCCCATTTCTCAATGCAAGGGAGGGATTTGTGTACCTTGGTGTTAGAATCACCCCGGAAATTAAAACCATTGTATCATCAAACTATGACCCTCTGGTCAGTGAAGTAAATGATTCACTAAATAAATGGATGATAATGCCTATATCAATGATTGGCCGAATAAACATGATCAAAATGAGTATATTACCAAAATTTTTGTATCTTTTTCAGACAATTCCTTTGCCCCTTCCAAAACAATTTTTTGATGGTTTGAACTCCATTTTTAATAGATTCATTTGGAACAATAAAAAACCTAGATTAAGACTTCGCCTGTTGTACCTGCCATATGAGAGAGGGGGGTTACAACTCCCTAATCTTAAATTGTATTATTGGTCCGCCCAGCTACGCGCAATCATGTTCTATTTTTCAATTGAAACACCTCCAGCATGGATAAAAATTGAACAATTAGCAACAGACCTTAGATTAAACCTGTATTTGTATTCTGCAAACCCAAAGCAATTGATAAAAATGACAAAAAACCCATTTTTAAAGAACTCAATTGATGTTTGGTATAGGACCAATCAATATATTGGAGATACCCCCTCTATTTCTTATTTTTCACCTATCTGGGGGAACAGAAACTTTAAAGCAGGAAGAGCTGATGGAGGTTTCAAAATTTGGGCAAACAAAGGTGTACAGAAATTGGCAGATCTTTATAAGGATGATAAGATTCTTACATTTGAGCAGTTATGTCAAATATATAACATTCCAAAGAAACACTTTTACAAGTATTTACAAATTAAACATTTCATTACGTCAAAACATAAACTAATTGAATCCAGACCACCACTGTCATACCTAGAAAATATTGTATTAGAAAATTTGGAGAGGAGGGGTCATGTCTCTTTATTTTACGCAGCTTTACTAAGGCATGATAAGGAATCCACCGTAGATAGGTTGGACGCATGGCGAGCTGATATCCAAGAAGAGATACAGGTGGAGGACTGGGAAACTGCATGCTTAAAAGCCCAAAAGCAATCAATTAATACAAGGATGAAACTCCTCCAATACAAGTGGTTGATGAGAACTTACATAACTCCAGTCAAACTGAACCGCTGGGCACCTAACATTCCAGATAACTGCTGTAAGTGCTTGGTTGGAAAGGGTACTCTTTTTCACTGTGTATGGGAGTGTCCAAAAATACAGCAATATTGGAACATAATAACGCAAACTTTGTCAAAGATCATTGGAGTGAATGTACCTGCTGAGCCTAGAATGTGTGTTTTAGGTATCTACCCAGAGATTTGTAATTTTAGTTCCAGACAGTTAAAATTGATTGACTTTGGACTCCTGCAGGCCAGGAGATTAATATCTCTGCACTGGAAAAAAATGGACATACCGACAAACCACATGTGGGTGAAGGAAATGGCATCATGTATGACTCTGGAGCGACTCACTTATATTGTCAGAGGAAAGGGAGCGAAATTTGAGGAAGCATGGTCACCTTTGACCAAGTTTCTGAAACAATACAAAGGACATTAAGAGAAATGTGTAGATTGCTGAGGTTTTGTTTTGTTTGTTTTATTTTTTATTTTATTTTTATTT
>JBBPBX010089270.1:0-14334 GCA_038048925.1 Garcialebias charrua
TTTTAATCCTGCTAATGAACTTTAGTTCACCATTAAATCTCTGATGAACCAGATTCTACTAAAACATCTATATTAAAATTCTATATTTTTCTTCATCATTTGATGTATTTGCACTCGTGTCTACGTTTATTGTTCAGATTACAGTATTATTATTTTTTTATACTTGCTTTAAAATTTTATTCTTGTTTGTGATATGTACATCTATGGGTTAGAATCAAGTTGAACTAAAAGCTGTATCTCTTCTTGAAACATGTATCAGGGAAATATATCTGAGACATCCAATAATTTTGTATTTTAATGATTTTTCAGCTGAGTTCACTTTAACAGATTATTTAATATTCATTAAAGTGAAACCAGGATTTCATGATAAAGCCAGCACCTTTTATTTATTTGTTTAATCTTCACTGATAAAAAAATAAATAAAAACAACAACATTTTTTTAATATACATAAAATGTTTTATAAAATCGTTTCCACCCTCTGTGCGCCAGCTTCACATCTGCTGGAATCAGGGTTCAGCCTTCATGAGCACGCAAGGCCAGGGTCCGGGCAACCGCCTTCTGTGAGTCAGCCGCTCGTATGATGCTCTGCGGTGACCAGCGGAGCTCGGAGACGGGGAGATGACGCCCTGCCTGGCCTGAGGGGGCTCCAGTGGAGAGGACAGGCGGAGCTCCATCTAGTTAATGGTAATAATTTAATGAATATTTAATGCATTTTACCGATACTATTTAACCCTAGATAAGACTGGGTTTTACCTGTAAATAATTTTCAAATAATTTCAGTTACGTAGGTGTTTGGCACTGTTCTGTCCAGTGATTATGCTTAGATAGTTATTGTGTGGGGGCCAAGATGGTGCAGAGGCAGGGGAGCCAGCTTGCGACCCGAAAGACCCAGGTTCGATTCCCGGTCACTGCATGCCTTGTGGTGTCTATGGGCAATGCACCTGTTATGCACCCTGGGGGTTTTAGCAGTTTAAACATCCTTGTTTTTATTTATCTTGGCTGCAAACTGCTGCAGCCTGCTGGTTCTGTGAAGAACTCACCTTTTTTTTCTCTTCTCACTCAAATCAGGCTTGATTGGGCAGAGCTGCTGTTCACCTGCAGGTCCAGCCTATAAAGCTGACATGCTGTGTTTGGTGCAGGGTGGAGCCTTTGCTTAGAGCAATGGATTGTGAGAATGCCAACTGAGTTTGGTGGATACAAGCAAGGGTGCTTGTTGGAGCAACTTGGAGCCTGCTGAAGGTAAACCAAGTTTTGATTAAGGTAGCTGTATTGCTGCCTATTTGTGTTCCAGAGTGTTCTCCACCCACTCTGATCACTGTGTTGAGCTCTCATGCTACTTGGTGTGAGCTAAAGCTCTTGAGGTAAAGCTCTTGAGGTTTGGGAGCTCTTTAAACAGCTCATGTAGAGCAAAGGATGCTCTTTTAACAGCTCTAGTGCTTACTAGAGTTGTGTGAAGTTAAGAGTAATCTAGTGGAGACTCGTTGTACCAAGACTGGCTTGAGGAACGAGTGGTGGCTTATTGAAGTCTTCTGGACGGTGTGAAACTCAGCTGAGGGTTCACTGGAACTGCTGAGGACACTGTCAGGTAACCTAACAATTCTGAGAGATCTCCACCCTCTCAGATTGTTGTTGTTTGCTCCTGTTGGAGCTAAAATAGGCTCTTAAGGCCTGGCACTGGTTTCAGGACTAGTTGCTAAAATCAAGAGTTGAGAGTGTTTAAGCTCTTTGAGAGTTTGTGTGACTCTAGCTTAAATAGAGTGTGGTTTTGGACTGCTGTACTCTGGTTGACTCTTCTTTTTATCAGATGCTGAAGGGAAGCGTCTGAGCTGCTGCCCAGGAGGGGGACAGCTAAAGTGAAACTGAGTGAGAGACTGTTTCCTCATCTTTTTCTCCTTTTATTTTGATACTTTTGACTGTGTGGGTGACGGTAGTTCAGTTTTATCGCTTCTTTTCATTTAGAGATATTCTTGGCTAGGTAGATCGTCGCCTGGGGGGGTACGACGGTCCTGTACAGGATTGGACCAACCTGGGTGGCGTTTTGTTCTTTTCCGCCGCACCCACTCGTCCTACAATCCTTTGAACTTTCTCTTTTTTAATTTATTTTTGTTTCTTTAAGGACGCTGAGCAGGAGAAGGCGCTCCAGACGGGTGGGAGAAGCCTGAGAGGACCCTGACCGCCTGGAGGCTCTTAATTTTAGTTAATAAAATATCATTTAAACCTTTTCTTGTGTCCAGTGTCCTTTAAGTATGTTTTGGCCCTCATACGGTCGTAACATATTTATTGGGGGCTCGTCCGGGATATGATATTAATTAACTTAATGAGCTAGGTTAGTGGTTGTCAGTTTTTGCTTAAACACATTTGGGGGCTTGTCTTATGAGCTAATTTGTCTTTAGTGTTTTAAGCGCTGCTAATCAGTGCGTTTTTGTGGGATTGAGCACCTGTTATGCTCTGTGGTATTTTTAATGGTCTATTGCTTAAAGAGGTTGGCTCTGTTTTGCATTACTTACTAAAAACCGTGACTGTTGTCTGAAATATTTTGGGCTGTATTTTAGGCTAGTCATATTCTAGTGGTTTATCCACTTAATTTGGGATCAGCTGTGCTGATTGTGTTGAGCGTTCTCAGGTGCGCAGCTGACGTACCTGATGGTGTTTGGTTGGTTGGACAGTTCTACTGTTCACATTTTTTTGAAGGGCTTGTCAAAAGTGTGAACTATAAAACTTTTGTCACCTCAAGTTTGAAGGAATTGACTTCAGCAGTTGGAAGCTGGCTGAAGCTTCTCATCGGTGCTGATTGTGAGTACTATCAGCTGTGTGTGTGTGTATGTGTTTGCTGCTGTTGCTTGTGACACATTCAAGGGCAGTAGGACATTTGTGTTTAGGTTCACTGTCATCTGTGTACTAAACACTTGATGGTGAGCTGTTTGAGTAAGCTGTTTAAAAACAAAAAAACTGTTTACTGTTTTTGCTCAACAACATGGCTTTCAATTTAAAAAGATTTCTTGAACATCCCACAGTGCAGGTCTTTATAGACTGCACAAGAGAACAAAAGCTAAGTGTAGCAAAACATTTTCAGATTGACATCAGAAAATATGCTAATGATGAATGGTTGGGTTGTGAACTGTTTTGTGACTTAAATCAGCTTGGGATATTTCCAAAGATAAATGAGCAACAACGTTTAAGAGAAAAGGAGGAGGAAGATGAACGTTGGATTGCCACAAGGAGAAAAGAGCTTGAAGAAGAGCGAGCTGCTCTTGAGCAGGAGCGAGCTGCGTTTAAAGAAAAACAAAGAGAACGACTGCTTGAAACTGCCAAAAGGGAACTACAACTTAAACAACAGACTTTCTTAAAAGAGCAGGAACAAGAACGTCAAGCTGCTTTAGAGGAGGAAAAGAAGCGTCTTCGTGAACAAGAAAGACAGGAGTTGCTGAGAGAGTTGGAGCAAGAAAGACAGGAGTTGCTGAGAGAGTTGGAGCAAGAAAGATTGGAGTCACAGAGAGAAATAAAGCTCCATGCTGAACAACTGAAAAAGCAACGTTCGTGTCCCACTGTGTGTCATCCAAAGGTGACACCAGAGCCTTGCACTCAAGAAGGTGAGCCTCTCTCACATCTACAGGAGATGGCGCCAGAAGAACATCGTCCAGAGGAGGAGAAAAATGAGGATGATGTCGATTTGGGTGACAGTTTCTTCTTGTTTCTTGAAACTAAACATGAAACTGAATCTGACTTAATCCCAATGAAGTCAGATGAGGATTTGAAAAACTTGGAAGAAGAGAAAGATGACATCGACATGAGTGATAGTTTTTTATTGTTATTTGACACTGAACAAATTCCAGTTCAGTCAGATGAGAACATAAAAGAACTAAATGAGCTGAAGGAACATTACATTGACCTGAGTGAATGTTTTTTATTCAGTTCTGAAGCAGAAGAAGTCCCAGTGAGCTTAACTGAGGACCCAGAAGAAACCGTTTCTCCTGTTTCTTTGTATTCTTCTGTAGCTCGTGCTAAAAACGATGATGGAGATGATGATGTTGACTTTATTGACGTTTTTTTATTGTTATATAAAACTAAACAACTCTCTTTTAAGTCAGGACGTGAAGAGCATGAGGACCTGAAGAACTCAAAAGAGGTGAAGTCCCACGTGGAATACATAAGTTCTCCTGTTTCTTTGTATCCTGTTCCAGCCTCTGCAGGAAACGAGAGAGTGATGGACAATATGCGACAATTGACTGGAAGTGCAGCAGAAAATACATTTTCACTGTCTGTGAGATGTGAGGTGCTGCAGCCTTATGTTGAACGTGCTGTATATGAATCTGTGTTTAACTGTCTTTGCTGTGTTTACAGTGTGGCAGAAAACAGAGCTGTTGCAACTGACGCAGGGATGCTGTCCGGTGCAGACAATGAGGAGGACAGATTCCCCCTGACTGTCATGAAGAATGTCCAGTCTTACACTGACATCATTAGACATGATGTTGGTATTTGTTTGGTGTTTGGTGCTAAACAAAAGCCTTACAGAGTAGACGGAGATAAGCGTCGTCTGTTTGGTTTCCAAACATTCTGAGATACCACATGGTTTTGTTTGGAGAGGAGTGCTGTGTCTATAGGTGACATCTGCACGTTTTTCCCCAACAAAACTCTGGCGGTGGGGATGTTATGCACCCTGGGGGTTTTAGCAGTTTAAACATCCTTGTTTTTATTTATCTTGGCTGCAAACTGCTGCAGCCTGCTGGTTCTATGAAGAACTCACCTTTTTTTTCTCTTCTCACTCAAATCAGGCTTGATTGGGCAGAGCTGCTGTTCACCTGCAGGTCCAGCCTATAAAGCTGACATGCTGTGTTTGGTGCAGGGTGGAGCCTTTGCTTAGAGCAATGGATTGTGAGAATGCCAACTGAGTTTGGTGGATACAAGCAAGGGTGCTTGTTGGAGCAACTTGGAGCCTGCTGAAGGTAAACCAAGTTTTGATTAAGGTAGCTGTATTGCTGCCTATTTGTGTTCCAGAGTGTTCTCCACCCACTCTGATCACTGTGTTGAGCTCTCATGCTACTTGGTGTGAGCTAAAGCTCTTGAGGTAAAGCTCTTGAGGTTTGGGAGCTCTTTATAAACAGCTCATGTAGAGCAAAGGATGCTCTTTTAACAGCTCTAGTGCTTACTAGAGTTGTGTGAAGTTAAGAGTAATCTAGTGGAGACTCGTTGTACCAAGACTGGCTTGAGGAACGAGTGGTGGCTTATTGAAGTCTTCTGGACGGTGTGAAACTCAGCTGAGGGTTCACTGGAACTGCTGAGGACACTGTCAGGTAACCTAACAATTCTGAGAGATCTCCACCCTCTCAGATTGTTGTTGTTTGCTCCTGTTGGAGCTAAAATAGGCTCTTAAGGCCTGGCACTGGTTTCAGGACTAGTTGCTAAAATCAAGAGTTGAGAGTGTTTAAGCTCTTTGAGAGTTTGTGTGACTCTAGCTTAAATAGAGTGTGGTTTTGGACTGCTGTACTCTGGTTGACTCTTCTTTTTATCAGATGCTGAAGGGAAGCGTCTGAGCTGCTGCCCAGGAGGGGGACAGCTAAAGTGAAACTGAGTGAGAGACTGTTTCCTCATCTTTTTCTCCTTTTATTTTGATACTTTTGACTGTGTGGGTGACGGTAGTTCAGTTTTATCGCTTCTTTTCATTTAGAGATATTCTTGGCTAGGTAGATCGTCGCCTGGGGGGGTACGACGGTCCTGTACAGGATTGGACCAACCTGGGTGGCGTTTTGTTCTTTTCCGCCGCACCCACTCGTCCTACAATCCTTTGAACTTTCTCTTTTTTAATTTATTTTTGTTTCTTTAAGGACGCTGAGCAGGAGAAGGCGCTCCAGACGGGTGGGAGAAGCCTGAGAGGACCCTGACCGCCTGGAGGCTCTTAATTTTAGTTAATAAAATATCATTTAAACCTTTTCTTGTGTCCAGTGTCCTTTAAGTATGTTTTGGCCCTCATACGGTCGTAACATATTTATTGGGGGCTCGTCCGGGATATGATATTAATTAACTTAATGAGCTAGGTTAGTGGTTGTCAGTTTTTGCTTAAACACATTTGGGGGCTTGTCTTATGAGCTAATTTGTCTTTAGTGTTTTAAGCGCTGCTAATCAGTGCGTTTTTGTGGGATTGAGCACCTGTTATGCTCTGTGGTATTTTTAATGGTCTATTGCTTAAAGAGGTTGGCTCTGTTTTGCATTACTTACTAAAAACCGTGACTGTTGTCTGAAATATTTTGGGCTGTATTTTAGGCTAGTCATATTCTAGTGGTTTATCCACTTAATTTGGGATCAGCTGTGCTGATTGTGTTGAGCGTTCTCAGGTGCGCAGCTGACGTACCTGATGGTGTTTGGTTGGTTGGACAGTTCTACTGTTCACATTTTTTTGAAGGGCTTGTCAAAAGTGTGAACTATAAAACTTTTGTCACCTCAAGTTTGAAGGAATTGACTTCAGCAGTTGGAAGCTGGCTGAAGCTTCTCATCGGTGCTGATTGTGAGTACTATCAGCTGTGTGTGTGTGTATGTGTTTGCTGCTGTTGCTTGTGACACATTCAAGGGCAGTAGGACATTTGTGTTTAGGTTCACTGTCATCTGTGTACTAAACACTTGATGGTGAGCTGTTTGAGTAAGCTGTTTAAAAACAAAAAAACTGTTTACTGTTTTTGCTCAACAACATGGCTTTCAATTTAAAAAGATTTCTTGAACATCCCACAGTGCAGGTCTTTATAGACTGCACAAGAGAACAAAAGCTAAGTGTAGCAAAACATTTTCAGATTGACATCAGAAAATATGCTAATGATGAATGGTTGGGTTGTGAACTGTTTTGTGACTTAAATCAGCTTGGGATATTTCCAAAGATAAATGAGCAACAACGTTTAAGAGAAAAGGAGGAGGAAGATGAACGTTGGATTGCCACAAGGAGAAAAGAGCTTGAAGAAGAGCGAGCTGCTCTTGAGCAGGAGCGAGCTGCGTTTAAAGAAAAACAAAGAGAACGACTGCTTGAAACTGCCAAAAGGGAACTACAACTTAAACAACAGACTTTCTTAAAAGAGCAGGAACAAGAACGTCAAGCTGCTTTAGAGGAGGAAAAGAAGCGTCTTCGTGAACAAGAAAGACAGGAGTTGCTGAGAGAGTTGGAGCAAGAAAGACAGGAGTTGCTGAGAGAGTTGGAGCAAGAAAGATTGGAGTCACAGAGAGAAATAAAGCTCCATGCTGAACAACTGAAAAAGCAACGTTCGTGTCCCACTGTGTGTCATCCAAAGGTGACACCAGAGCCTTGCACTCAAGAAGGTGAGCCTCTCTCACATCTACAGGAGATGGCGCCAGAAGAACATCGTCCAGAGGAGGAGAAAAATGAGGATGATGTCGATTTGGGTGACAGTTTCTTCTTGTTTCTTGAAACTAAACATGAAACTGAATCTGACTTAATCCCAATGAAGTCAGATGAGGATTTGAAAAACTTGGAAGAAGAGAAAGATGACATCGACATGAGTGATAGTTTTTTATTGTTATTTGACACTGAACAAATTCCAGTTCAGTCAGATGAGAACATAAAAGAACTAAATGAGCTGAAGGAACATTACATTGACCTGAGTGAATGTTTTTTATTCAGTTCTGAAGCAGAAGAAGTCCCAGTGAGCTTAACTGAGGACCCAGAAGAAACCGTTTCTCCTGTTTCTTTGTATTCTTCTGTAGCTCGTGCTAAAAACGATGATGGAGATGATGATGTTGACTTTATTGACGTTTTTTTATTGTTATATAAAACTAAACAACTCTCTTTTAAGTCAGGACGTGAAGAGCATGAGGACCTGAAGAACTCAAAAGAGGTGAAGTCCCACGTGGAATACATAAGTTCTCCTGTTTCTTTGTATCCTGTTCCAGCCTCTGCAGGAAACGAGAGAGTGATGGACAATATGCGACAATTGACTGGAAGTGCAGCAGAAAATACATTTTCACTGTCTGTGAGATGTGAGGTGCTGCAGCCTTATGTTGAACGTGCTGTATATGAATCTGTGTTTAACTGTCTTTGCTGTGTTTACAGTGTGGCAGAAAACAGAGCTGTTGCAACTGACGCAGGGATGCTGTCCGGTGCAGACAATGAGGAGGACAGATTCCCCCTGACTGTCATGAAGAATGTCCAGTCTTACACTGACATCATTAGACATGATGTTGGTATTTGTTTGGTGTTTGGTGCTAAACAAAAGCCTTACAGAGTAGACGGAGATAAGCGTCGTCTGTTTGGTTTCCAAACATTCTGAGATACCACATGGTTTTGTTTGGAGAGGAGTGCTGTGTCTATAGGTGACATCTGCACGTTTTTCCCCAACAAAACTCTGGCGGTGGGGATGTTATGCACCCTGGGGGTTTTAGCAGTTTAAACATCCTTGTTTTTATTTATCTTGGCTGCAAACTGCTGCAGCCTGCTGGTTCTATGAAGAACTCACCTTTTTTTTCTCTTCTCACTCAAATCAGGCTTGATTGGGCAGAGCTGCTGTTCACCTGCAGGTCCAGCCTATAAAGCTGACATGCTGTGTTTGGTGCAGGGTGGAGCCTTTGCTTAGAGCAATGGATTGTGAGAATGCCAACTGAGTTTGGTGGATACAAGCAAGGGTGCTTGTTGGAGCAACTTGGAGCCTGCTGAAGGTAAACCAAGTTTTGATTAAGGTAGCTGTATTGCTGCCTATTTGTGTTCCAGAGTGTTCTCCACCCACTCTGATCACTGTGTTGAGCTCTCATGCTACTTGGTGTGAGCTAAAGCTCTTGAGGTAAAGCTCTTGAGGTTTGGGAGCTCTTTATAAACAGCTCATGTAGAGCAAAGGATGCTCTTTTAACAGCTCTAGTGCTTACTAGAGTTGTGTGAAGTTAAGAGTAATCTAGTGGAGACTCGTTGTACCAAGACTGGCTTGAGGAACGAGTGGTGGCTTATTGAAGTCTTCTGGACGGTGTGAAACTCAGCTGAGGGTTCACTGGAACTGCTGAGGACACTGTCAGGTAACCTAACAATTCTGAGAGATCTCCACCCTCTCAGATTGTTGTTGTTTGCTCCTGTTGGAGCTAAAATAGGCTCTTAAGGCCTGGCACTGGTTTCAGGACTAGTTGCTAAAATCAAGAGTTGAGAGTGTTTAAGCTCTTTGAGAGTTTGTGTGACTCTAGCTTAAATAGAGTGTGGTTTTGGACTGCTGTACTCTGGTTGACTCTTCTTTTTATCAGATGCTGAAGGGAAGCGTCTGAGCTGCTGCCCAGGAGGGGGACAGCTAAAGTGAAACTGAGTGAGAGACTGTTTCCTCATCTTTTTCTCCTTTTATTTTGATACTTTTGACTGTGTGGGTGACGGTAGTTCAGTTTTATCGCTTCTTTTCATTTAGAGATATTCTTGGCTAGGTAGATCGTCGCCTGGGGGGGTACGACGGTCCTGTACAGGATTGGACCAACCTGGGTGGCGTTTTGTTCTTTTCCGCCGCACCCACTCGTCCTACAATCCTTTGAACTTTCTCTTTTTTAATTTATTTTTTGTTTCTTTAAGGACGCTGAGCAGGAGAAGGCGCTCCAGACGGGTGGGAGAAGCCTGAGAGGACCCTGACCGCCTGGAGGCTCTTAATTTTAGTTAATAAAATATCATTTAAACCTTTTCTTGTGTCCAGTGTCCTTTAAGTATGTTTTGGCCCTCATACGGTCGTAACATACCTCATCCCCAAATTGCCCCCCGGGCGCTTTCAATAGCTGCCCACTGCACCACCTGGTAGTGGATGGGTTAAATGCAGAGACTAATTTCGTCTTGTATGGAAACATACACTGATGACAAATGTGACATTATTTATTTATTTATTTTTTATGTTGAAGGTATAATGGTTGTAACCATGAGTCAGACAGCGAAGCTTCATGGTGACTCCTGACAATCTTGCAGTCTGATGCCTGGTCCCCACCAAACTTGTCAGAACGCTCCTGCCGCCCCCTTTTGGCCGCTTGTCACGTCCCCACATAGCCACTGGAGACCGTCTGATGACGCGCACTGGGGGTGGCAGAGGGGAGGGGGTCTAGCTCGTTTTCCGGGTCAGTTGCTGTGTTTACTGCAGCTCCGACAGTCTTTTCACCTCTTGAGGTGAGATTAAAACGTTTTTTTGATGTTTGGGGTGATCAAACGCTGGAGTGGACAGCTGTAACTGGTTAAAATGCCAAGTTTCTTACCGGAGTTTGGTTCCAATTCATGGAGGCTCCATCGGGTAAGTTTAAAAAGTAAAAAAAAAAGTCCCGTTGTCGCATAGCAGAGGCTCTCCCGACTGTTTGCTGGATGCGTCGAGCCACCAGAGATCGAATTTTATGACGTTGGCGGCTCGACGCGTAGGTTGCTTTGGACGCGCGCGTGCGTGGAAAGGAACTGCAGCGTGCCGTCGCGCCGCTTCAATCACTAAAAACGCGCCGCTTCACGGTTCGCCGCGACTCCACGCGTCTCCCCATAGACTTTGAATGTAAACCGGCCGCTTCAGCCGCCCGACACCGGTGCAGTGGGTAACCGGCATTAGTGTGTGTTGAGGTTTCATTGACACACCATCTGTTGGCTGATTCTTGTACTACAAGAAAGCTGCACACAGACGGAGCAGTTTGGGGGCACCGATTCTGACCATGAATGGTGGATGCCTACAGCTAAATAACCAGAGTGTCTTATTTATGTACTAAATTACGATTGATCTTATATCTAATAAGTGTGGCTTAGAGACAGGTGCCTTCTAAAGCCCAACAATTGCAGTAAATAAATTTTGCTCCAACAACAATTCAAGGACCAACAGTCTCTTTGAGTACTAACAACTCTGTCCATATTGTTTTTAACAAATAAATGTAAAATAAAAAAACGCAATTCCTTTCCACAGTTTCTACGGGTAAAGGCGTTCATATATTTAATTCAATTCAATTCAGTTTATTTATCTAGCACCAAGTCACAAGAGAAGTCATCTCAGGTCACTGAACAGAAACATTTATATATAAAAATAATAATTTAACACAATTTATCTGAGGAGCAGGCTGCATTGAATTTAACCCCATCACAAAACTCTCATGTTGAGCAAGCATGAAGGCAACAGTGGAAAAGAAAAACTCTCTCATGAGGAAGAATTTATTAGATACCGTATTTTTTGGCATATAAGTCGTATTTATTTTTTTCATAATTAGCTTGTCCTGCGACTTATACGGTGAAGCGACATATTTATGGATTTTCCCCCATATTTTTTAGACCAATTTTTGGCTGAGATATGACCGTTTCCATTCATTCTGATGGAAAAAAATGGAGCAGTACCACCTTTGGCCGCTATGGGTGCTAAATGGCCCTCTAGGCTTTTGACGACTACCGGTGTACCTGTAGCAGGGTATATGCAGAAATTCCAGAGTTGAATTTAATACCTTTTAATACCTTTTTAATACCATCAAAATATTTTTTAATACCATCACGGCACCGAGCTGTAACCGTAGCGGCAACCTGTTGTACTTCAGTTTAGAGCAACTAATTGTAAAGTGATAGATTACTGTCATTTTCTTCCTAAACTTTGGTAGTAAATGTAGTTTTATAACAATTACTGGATACATCAATTTGCTTCTTGCCTCAATAAAAGCACTGACCTACTTGTTATTTAAATCTAACCCAAGAGAAAAAGTTTAATTGTTCCCACACATAACATATCTCTAATGGCAAACAAAAACTGTAAACTTGAAAACAGAACAGTTTAGTTAAAATAATTCAACACTGAACACATGCATAATTCAAAAAGAGAGGTAGAAAAATAATAACTACTGTATTTTTCATCCTGTAAGTTGCAGTTTTTTGCATAATTTACATGCCTTGCAACTTATAGGACGAAGTGACATATTTATAGATTTTTTTCCCCATATTTATAAACCATAACACTGAAATATGACCGTTTCATTCATTCTGACTGAAAAAAAAAAAAACTTCATGATATCTATTGTAGTAATAGTGTATGGCATGCTGTTGTATCATGTAATAGGAAAACGTGCCTATAATGACAAATTTAAAAAAGTTCAAGACAAAAACAACTGGACTTTATTTATTATACTATTTATTATACTATTATATTATACTTTATTGTTTTTTTATTGCATTTTTTAGAATTCACCATGTCCTGGATGCAGAGATGCTCACAAGTCATTTTTTGCAAGTCCAAGTCAAGTCTCAAGTCTCTGATCTCAAGTCCAAGTCAAGTCTCAAGTCTCTGATCTCACGTCCAGGTCAAGTCCAAGTCAAGTCTCAAGTCATTGATCTCAAGTCCAAGTCAAGTCTCAAGTCATTGATCTCAAGTCCAAGTCAAGTCCAAGTCAAGTCCCTAATATTTGAGTGACACCGTGAATGAATGTATGCTATTCATTCGCAAACAATGGACATTAAATGTCTCTCCTTTTAAAAATATCCAGGTTAACATTAGATTAACACACTGACGCTAAGCTTGTTTGTAGCAGCTGCTAACAACCTTTTAGGCAGTGACTACACGTTACAGCTTATTTTTATCTGAATGTAGAGGCCAAAACATTACATTAAATGTCTCTCCTCAATTCAATTCAGTTCAGTTTATTTATACTGTATAGCTCCAAGTCACAAGTTGTCTCAGGGCACTGAACAGAAACAATCAAATATAAAAATAATAAGTTAACAGAAACTTTAATATAAAAATAATAAGTTAACAGAAACTTTAATATAAAAATAATGGTAACACTATTTATCTGAGGAGACTGCTTTGAGTTTAACTCCATGTTATAAAAAAGCTACAGTAGTTAGCCAGAGTTATTTCAGGATGAAATAATTTGAACTTCTGTTTGAATTTAATGCTATGAACTTTTTCCTTGAACTTTTTCCTTTTTGTTACATTTACCGGTACTATGAATTTCTCACAGGGCAGAGAGCCAACATGGAGGACTCACAAACATATACAGTATTATTATTATTATACAGTACAAATAATATTGTCCAGTGTCTGATGCTGCAGTCATGTTACTGAGCTCCCACTGATGGGCTAACCTGGTTCCACCACCAGCAGCAGGATCCTCAGACAGAACAGCTGGTGGGATGTCCTGGTATCTGCAGCCCTCTCTCCATTTGTTTCTTCATGGACATGGAGCTGTGACATTATGTTGTGCCTCTTCCTCAGCAAAAAGCTCCTCCAGTGGAGACTTTCTGGACAGACTGCAGGAAGTTCCTAAACAAACAACAGGTTTATCAGTATTATCAGTAAAAAGAGATTATTAAATCATTTTTAAGACTGAGAATGTATACAATTATTAGCTCTGTTGTTATTGCCTAACTAACCTATTCAATAATTCTTCAAACTGTGACATTCACTCATAATGGAATGAAAGAGAACATAAACAGAAATTATATAATAATGAAAACTAGAGACATTAAAACATTTTAAAAGACACAGAGAACTTTAAATGAATTAAGAATGTTAATAAGTGTTGGATTTGAGTGCAATGTAAGTGCAATCCATGGTTGAATTGAATCCACATCTGAAAAGGGATGCAACCTTTTCACAACATATGCTGTAACTGTTTTGTGGCACTCGGTTACACTGACGTACAGTATTTACCTTGGACAGTCACTGGTGAACACTGTGAAGCCATTTCAGGTCGTTTGTCTAAGAAAAAAAAACGAGCTAACGTTAGCATCGTGTTTGTATTTGAGCTGACTTACCGCTTTAAGCGGAGTATAACTTATTAGCTGCCTTAATCTTGGTATGAGACTAGTTTATAGTTTATTTATTTACCAACCTGATGGAGCTGAAGAGGTAGCGATTAGCGAAAAGTTCGGTGGAGCGTTTTGCAGACGGACCACTCTGTACTTCCGGTCGGATACGAAGCGAAAATAATCCGGTGGAGTGCGTCAAAGACGGGACACTATTTTACTTCCCCACCCTCCTTTGCATGATAGAAAATTATTGCAAGTGCTACACTGACCTGACTGGTCATTTTATTAAATTAGTACGCTATCGATAGCAGATGCACACTTCCGGTGGATTCTTCTTCGTTGGTTTTCGGTGGCGGCTACTTCCGGTCGGCTAACTAGCATCGAACATAGGAATCGCAAATTAATATTTTGAACGATTTCGGGAAAACCGGACAGTTAGTCCCGGTTCCGAACAATTCTCGATGCTCACGAGTCTCAAATGGCAAGTCCGAGTCGAGTTGGAAGTCTTTTGAATGCAAGTCCGAGTCGAGTTGGAAGTCTTTTGAATCCTTTTGAATGCAAGTCCGAGTCGAGTCTGAAGTCTCTGTTTTTGCGACTTAAGTGCGACTCGAGTCCGAGTCCCAAACTCGAGTCCCCATCTCTG
>JBBPBX010089271.1:0-14333 GCA_038048925.1 Garcialebias charrua
CATCCCATGAACTGATACATTTTAATATTGATACAAGAATTTATTGTTAAAGTTCAGAAGAAGTTGGTTTTCACAGTTTTTTGAGTCCAGTCTGGTTTTTTAGGGAGATGTCCTGCTGTACTGAACAGTCTTTCAATAATCTTTCAATAATCTTTCAATAAGGCCATGGGTGGTGTGTATCTTCTGGCTGAATCTTTGTGGTGGAATCCATTTTGAGTGTGTTAGTGGTGCTGTGGGTGCTCCCAGTTCAGTGACGTTTATACTAGAATATACGTCATTAGTCCAGTTCTTCTTGAAGGCAGGTCTAATGTTACCTGTCCACTTGCAGTGATTCAAATTGATTCAAATTGTTTCAAATTCAAATTCAACTCAAATTGTGTGTGTTTGTGTGTGTGACTGTTTTGTGGTTTCTAAGGACAGTGTTTTGTCAGGACAGTAATGAGCTGTTATCTGATTGTCTGATTATAGCGTATTGCTGTCCTAACAAACCACTGTCCATTAAAACCACAAAACAGTCACACACACAAACACACACAATTTTAGTAGAACATGTTATATTTACATGTATATGTCTATCTGATATGCATATATACATTTATATGCATATATGTATATACACTGTACAGTACATGAATATGCATTTATGATATGCTTATATACATGTATATATGTATATTTGTGTGTATGTATATGACATAGATATCAATTATATAAATAATGCAGGGATTGTTAAGTATGACTTCAATATTATTAGTCACAGTTTTTTAATTTATAGTTTTCTTTCATTCAGCTAATTTTAATTTCATCTTAGTCCACCTATCATGAGAGGAGTTTTGTAAATACTCTGTCCATTTATCTTTCCTTTATGTGAGATGGATACTTGGGCCAAAAACAAACAATCATGTAATGTTTATTGGTTTACATGTGACAGCAGCTATCATCAAAATGTAGAATTTCCTCTAAATATAAGTATAAATGATCTCTTACAGATGTCATGTGAACACGTCCAGAGTCAGGAGATCGCAGGTAGCCAGAAGCACGATCAACTTCCTTTAAACACGAATACCAAGGTACATTTTAGTTCTTGTGTTCCTAAACAGAATTACTTGCTACGTGTGGTTTCATCAACCTTAATGTTCAATTAGGTGTGTATAGGAGTGTACTATGGTTTTTATGGACAGTTGTTTGTTTGGACAGTCAGACGCTATAAACAATCAGACAATCAATCAGATAACAGCTCATTACTGTCCTGACAAAACACTGTCCTTAAAAACCACAAAACAGTCACACACACAAACACACACAACTTCAGTTGAACATGTTATATTTACATGTATATGTCTATCTGAACATTATATGTATATGCATATATATACATGTATATGTTTATGCATATATACATCTATATGTTTATGCATATGTACATATATGCATATTCTTGTATATATACATATATGCATTTACATGTTTAAATGCATTTGCATATACAGTACATGTATATATGCACTTACATATACATGTATATATGCACTTACATATACATGTATATACGCACTTATATATACATGTAATAGGCATGTAAATATAACATGTTCAACTCAAATTGTGTGTGTTTGTGTGTGTGACTGTTTTGTGGTTTCTAAGGACAGTGTTTTGTCAGGACAGTAATGAGCTGTTATCTGATTGTCTGATTATAGCGTATTGCTGTCCTAACAAACCACTGTCCATTAAAACCACAAAACAGTCACACACACAAACACACACAATTTTAGTAGAACATGTTATATTTACATGTATATGTCTATCTGATATGCATATATACATTTATATGCATATATGTATATACACTGTACAGTACATGAATATGCATTTATGATATGCTTATATACATGTATATATGTATATTTGTGTGTATGTATATGACATAGATATCAATTATATAAATAATGCAGGGATTGTTAAGTATGACTTCAATATTATTAGTCACAGTTTTTTAAATTTATAGTTTTCTTTCATTCAGCTAATTTTAATTTCATCTTAGTCCACCTATCATGAGAGGAGTTTTGTAAATACTCTGTCCATTTATCTTTCCTTTATGTGAGATGGATACTTGGGCCAAAAACAAACAATCATGTAATGTTTATTGGTTTACATGTGACAGCAGCTATCATCAAAATGTAGAATTTCCTCTAAATATAAGTATAAATGATCTCTTACAGATGTCATGTGAACACGTCCAGAGTCAGGAGATCGCAGGTAGCCAGAAGCACGATCAACTTCCTTTAAACACGAATACCAAGGTACATTTTAGTTCTTGTGTTCCTAAACAGAATTACTTGCTACGTGTGGTTTCATCAACCTTAATGTTCAATTAGGTGTGTATAGGAGTGTACTATGGTTTTTATGGACAGTTGTTTGTTTGGACAGTCAGACGCTATAAACAATCAGACAATCAATCAGATAACAGCTCATTACTGTCCTGACAAAACACTGTCCTTAAAAACCACAAAACAGTCACACACACAAACACACACAACTTCAGTTGAACATGTTATATTTACATGTATATGTCTATCTGTACATTATATGTATATGCATATATATACATGTATATGTTTATGCATATATACATCTATATGTTTATGCATATGTACATATATGCATATTCTTGTATATATACATATATGCATTTACATGTTTAAATGCATTTGCATATACAGTACATGTATATATGCACTTACATATACATGTATATATGCACTTACACATACATGTAAATAGGCACTTACATATACGTGTAATAGGCATGTAAATATAACATGTTCAACTCAAATTGTGTGTGTTTGTGTGTGTGACTGTTTTGTGGTTTCTAAGGACAGTGTTTTGTCAGGACAGTAATGAGCTGTTATCTGATTGTCTGATTACTGTATAGCGTATTGCTGTCCTGACAAAACACTGTCCTTAAAAACCACAAAACAGTCACACACACAAACACACACAACTTCAGTTGAACATGTTATATTTACATGTATATGTCTATCTGTACATTATATGTATATGCATATATATACATGTATATGTTTATGCATATATACATCTATATGTTTATGCATATGTACATATATGCATATTCTTGTATATATACATATATGCATTTACATGTTTAAATGCATTTGCATATACAGTACATGTATATATGCACTTACATATACATGTATATATGCACTTACACATACATGTAAATAGGCACTTACATATACATGTAATAGGCATGTAAATATAACATGTTCAACTCAAATTGTGTGTGTTTGTGTGTGTGACTGTTTTGTGGTTTCTAAGGACAGTGTTTTGTCAGGACAGTAATGAGCTGTTATCTGATTGTCTGATTACTGTATAGCGTATTGCTGTCCTGACAAAACACTGTCCTTAAAAACCACAAAACAGTCACACACACAAACACACACAACTTCAGTTGAACATGTTATATTTACATGTATATGTCTATCTGTACATTATATGTATATGCATATATATACATGTATATGTTTATGCATATATACATCTATATGTTTATGCATATGTACATATATGCATATTCTTGTATATATACATATATGCATTTACATGTTTAAATGCATTTGCATATACAGTACATGTATATATGCACTTACATATACATGTATATATGCACTTACACATACATGTAAATAGGCACTTACATATACATGTAATAGGCATGTAAATATAACATGTTCAACTCAAATTGTGTGTGTTTGTGTGTGTGACTGTTTTGTGGTTTCTAAGGACAGTGTTTTGTCAGGACAGTAATGAGCTGTTATCTGATTGTCTGATTATAGCGTATTGCTGTCCTAACAAACCACTGTCCATTAAAACCACAAAACAGTCACACACACAAACACACACAATTTTAGTAGAACATGTTATATTTACATGTATATGTCTATCTGATATGCATATATACATTTATATGCATATATGTATATACACTGTACAGTACATGAATATGCATTTATGATATGCTTATATACATGTATATATGTATATTTGTGTGTATGTATATGACATAGATATCAATTATATAAATAATGCAGGGATTGTTAAGTATGACTTCAATATTATTAGTCACAGTTTTTTAATTTATAGTTTTCTTTCATTCAGCTAATTTTAATTTCATCTTAGTCCACCTATCATGAGAGGAGTTTTGTAAATACTCTGTCCATTTATCTTTCCTTTATGTGAGATGGATACTTGGCCAAAAACAAACAATCATGTAATGTTTATTGGTTTACATGTGACAGCAGCTATCATCAAAATGTAGAATTTCCTCTAAATATAAGTATAAATGATCTCTTACAGATGTCATGTGAACACGTCCAGAGTCAGGAGATCGCAGGTAGCCAGAAGCACGATCAACTTCCTTTAAACACGAATACCAAGGTACATTTTAGTTCTTGTGTTCCTAAACAGAATTACTTGCTACGTGTGGTTTCATCAACCTTAATGTTCAATTATGTGTGTATAGGAGTGTACTATGGTTTTTATGGACAGTTGTTTGTTTGGACAGTCAGACGCTATAAACAATCAGACAATCAATCAGATAACAGCTCATTACTGTCCTGACAAAACACTGTCCTTAAAAACCACAAAACAGTCACACACACAAACACACACAACTTCAGTTGAACATGTTATATTTACATGTATATGTCTATCTGTACATTATATGTATATGCATATATATACATGTATATGTTTATGCATATATACATCTATATGTTTATGCATATGTACATATATGCATATTCTTGTATATATACATATATGCATTTACATGTTTAAATGCATTTGCATATACAGTACATGTATATATGCACTTACATATACATGTATATATGCACTTACACATACATGTAAATAGGCACTTACATATACGTGTAATAGGCATGTAAATATAACATGTTCAACTCAAATTGTGTGTGTTTGTGTGTGTGACTGTTTTGTGGTTTCTAAGGACAGTGTTTTGTCAGGACAGTAATGAGCTGTTATCTGATTGTCTGATTACTGTATAGCGTATTGCTGTCCTGACAAAACACTGTCCTTAAAAACCACAAAACGGTCACACACACAAACACACACAACTTCAGTTGAACATGTTATATTTACATGTATATGTCTATCTGTACATTATATGTATATGCATATATATACATGTATATGTTTATGCATATATACATCTATATGTTTATGCATATGTACATATATGCATATTCTTGTATATATACATATATGCATTTACATGTTTAAATGCATTTGCATATACAGTACATGTATATATGCACTTACATATACATGTATATATGCACTTACACATACATGTAAATAGGCACTTACATATACGTGTAATAGGCATGTAAATATAACATGTTCAACTCAAATTGTGTGTGTTTGTGTGTGTGACTGTTTTGTGGTTTCTAAGGACAGTGTTTTGTCAGGACAGTAATGAGCTGTTATCTGATTGTCTGATTATAGCGTATTGCTGTCCTAACAAACCACTGTCCATTAAAACCACAAAACAGTCACACACACAAACACACACAATTTTAGTAGAACATGTTATATTTACATGTATATGTCTATCTGATATGCATATATACATTTATATGCATATATGTATATACACTGTACAGTACATGAATATGCATTTATGATATGCTTATATACATGTATATATGTATATTTGTGTGTATGTATATGACATAGATATCAATTATATAAATAATGCAGGGATTGTTAAGTATGACTTCAATATTATTAGTCACAGTTTTTTAATTTATAGTTTTCTTTCATTCAGCTAATTTTAATTTCATCTTAGTCCACCTATCATGAGAGGAGTTTTGTAAATACTCTGTCCATTTATCTTTCCTTTATGTGAGATGGATACTTGGGCCAAAAACAAACAATCATGTAATGTTTATTGGTTTACATGTGACAGCAGCTATCATCAAAATGTAGAATTTCCTCTAAATATAAGTATAAATGATCTCTTACAGATGTCATGTGAACACGTCCAGAGTCAGGAGATCGCAGGTAGCCAGAAGCACGATCAACTTCCTTTAAACACGAATACCAAGGTACATTTTAGTTCTTGTGTTCCTAAACAGAATTACTTGCTACGTGTGGTTTCATCAACCTTAATGTTCAATTAGGTGTGTATAGGAGTGTACTATGGTTTTTATGGACAGTTGTTTGTTTGGACAGTCAGACGCTATAAACAATCAGACAATCAATCAGATAACAGCTCATTACTGTCCTGACAAAACACTGTCCTTAAAAACCACAAAACAGTCACACACACAAACACACACAACTTCAGTTGAACATGTTATATTTACATGTATATGTCTATCTGTACATTATATGTATATGCATATATATACATGTATATGTTTATGCATATATACATCTATATGTTTATGCATATGTACATATATGCATATTCTTGTATATATACATATATGCATTTACATGTTTAAATGCATTTGCATATACAGTACATGTATATATGCACTTACATATACATGTATATATGCACTTACACATACATGTAAATAGGCACTTACATATACGTGTAATAGGCATGTAAATATAACATGTTCAACTCAAATTGTGTGTGTTTGTGTGTGTGACTGTTTTGTGGTTTCTAAGGACAGTGTTTTGTCAGGACAGTAATGAGCTGTTATCTGATTGTCTGATTACTGTATAGCGTATTGCTGTCCTGACAAAACACTGTCCTTAAAAACCACAAAACAGTCACACACACAAACACACACAACTTCAGTTGAACATGTTATATTTACATGTATATGTCTATCTGTACATTATATGTATATGCATATATATACATGTATATGTTTATGCATATATACATCTATATGTTTATGCATATGTACATATATGCATATTCTTGTATATATACATATATGCATTTACATGTTTAAATGCATTTGCATATACAGTACATGTATATATGCACTTACATATACATGTATATATGCACTTACACATACATGTAAATAGGCACTTACATATACATGTAATAGGCATGTAAATATAACATGTTCAACTCAAATTGTGTGTGTTTGTGTGTGTGACTGTTTTGTGGTTTCTAAGGACAGTGTTTTGTCAGGACAGTAATGAGCTGTTATCTGATTGTCTGATTACTGTATAGCGTATTGCTGTCCTGACAAAACACTGTCCTTAAAAACCACAAAACAGTCACACACACAAACACACACAACTTCAGTTGAACATGTTATATTTACATGTATATGTCTATCTGTACATTATATGTATATGCATATATATACATGTATATGTTTATGCATATATACATCTATATGTTTATGCATATGTACATATATGCATATTCTTGTATATATACATATATGCATTTACATGTTTAAATGCATTTGCATATACAGTACATGTATATATGCACCTACATATACATGTATATATGCACTTACACATACATGTAAATAGGCACTTACATATACGTGTAATAGGCATGTAAATATAACATGTTCAACTCAAATTGTGTGTGTTTGTGTGTGTGACTGTTTTGTGGTTTCTAAGGACAGTGTTTTGTCAGGACAGTAATGAGCTGTTATCTGATTGTCTGATTATAGCGTATTGCTGTCCTAACAAACCACTGTCCATTAAAACCACAAAACAGTCACACACACAAACACACACAATTTTAGTAGAACATGTTATATTTACATGTATATGTCTATCTGATATGCATATATACATTTATATGCATATATGTATATACACTGTACAGTACATGAATATGCATTTATGATATGCTTATATACATGTATATATGTATATTTGTGTGTATGTATATGACATAGATATCAATTATATAAATAATGCAGGGATTGTTAAGTATGACTTCAATATTATTAGTCACAGTTTTTAATTTATAGTTTTCTTTCATTCAGCTAATTTTAATTTCATCTTAGTCCACCTATCATGAGAGGAGTTTTGTAAATACTCTGTCCATTTATCTTTCCTTTATGTGAGATGGATACTTGGGCCAAAAACAAACAATCATGTAATGTTTATTGGTTTACATGTGACAGCAGCTATCATCAAAATGTAGAATTTCCTCTAAATATAAGTATAAATGATCTCTTACAGATGTCATGTGAACACGTCCAGAGTCAGGAGATCGCAGGTAGCCAGAAGCACGATCAACTTCCTTTAAACACGAATACCAAGGTACATTTTAGTTCTTGTGTTCCTAAACAGAATTACTTGCTACGTGTGGTTTCATCAACCTTAATGTTCAATTAGGTGTGTATAGGAGTGTACTATGGTTTTTATGGACAGTTGTTTGTTTGGACAGTCAGACGCTATAAACAATCAGACAATCAATCAGATAACAGCTCATTACTGTCCTGACAAAACACTGTCCTTAAAAACCACAAAACAGTCACACACACAAACACACACAACTTCAGTTGAACATGTTATATTTACATGTATATGTCTATCTGAACATTATATGTATATGCATATATATACATGTATATGTTTATGCATATATACATCTATATGTTTATGCATATGTACATATATGCATATTCTTGTATATATACATATATGCATTTACATGTTTAAATGCATTTGCATATACAGTACATGTATATATGCACTTACATATACATGTATATATGCACTTACACATACATGTAAATAGGCACTTACATATACGTGTAATAGGCATGTAAATATAACATGTTCAACTCAAATTGTGTGTGTTTGTGTGTGTGACTGTTTTGTGGTTTCTAAGGACAGTGTTTTGTCAGGACAGTAATGAGCTGTTATCTGATTGTCTGATTACTGTATAGCGTATTGCTGTCCTGACAAAACACTGTCCTTAAAAACCACAAAACAGTCACACACACAAACACACACAACTTCAGTTGAACATGTTATATTTACATGTATATGTCTATCTGTACATTATATGTATATGCATATATATACATGTATATGTTTATGCATATATACATCTATATGTTTATGCATATGTACATATATGCATATTTTTGTATATATACATATATGCATTTACATGTTTAAATGCATTTGCATATACAGTACATGTATATATGCACTTACATATACATGTATATATGCACTTACACATACATGTAAATAGGCACTTACATATACGTGTAATAGGCATGTAAATATAACATGTTCAACTCAAATTGTGTGTGTTTGTGTGTGTGACTGTTTTGTGGTTTCTAAGGACAGTGTTTTGTCAGGACAGTAATGAGCTGTTATCTGATTGTCTGATTACTGTATAGCGTATTGCTGTCCTGACAAAACACTGTCCTTAAAAACCACAAAACGGTCACACACACAAACACACACAACTTCAGTTGAACATGTTATATTTACATGTATATGTCTATCTGAACATTATATGTATATGCATATATATACATGTATATGTTTATGCATATATACATCTATATGTTTATGCATATGTACATATATGCATATTCTTGTATATATACATATATGCATTTACATGTTTAAATGCATTTGCATATACAGTACATGTATATATGCACTTACATATTCATGTATATATGCACTTACATATACATGTATATAGGCACTTACATATACATGTAAATAGGCACTTACATATACGTGTAATAGGCATGTAAATATAACATGTTCAACTAAAATTGTGTGTGTTTTTGTGTGTGACTGTTTTGTGGTTTCTAAGGACAGTGTTTTGTCAGGACAGTAATGAGCTATTATCTGATTGTCTGATTATAGCGTATTGCTGTCCTAACAAACCACTGTCCATTAAAACCACAAAACAGTCACACACACAAACACACACAATTTTAGTAGAACATGTTATATTTACATGTATATGTCTATCTGTACAGTATATGCATATATATACATGTATATGCATATATGTATATACACTGTACAGTACATGAATATGCATTTATGATATGCTTATATACATGTATATATGTATATTTGTGTGTATGTATATGACATAGATATCAATTATATAAATAATGCAGGGATTGTTAAATATGACTTCAATATTATTTGTCACAGTTTTTAAATTTATAGTTTTCTTTCATTCAGCTAATTTTAATTTCATCTTAGTCCACCTATCATGAGAGGAGTTTTGTAAATACTCTGTCCATCCATCTTTCCTTTATGTGAGATGGATACTTTGGCCAAAAACAATCATGTAATGTTTATTGGTTTACATGTGACAGCAGCTATCATCAAAATGTAGAATTTCCTCTAAATATAAGTATAACTGATCTGTTACAGATGTCATGTGAGCACGTCCAGAGTCAGGAGATCGCAGGTAGCCAGAAGCACGATCAACTTCCTTTAAACACGAATACCAAGGTACATTTTAGTTCTTGTGTTCCTAAACAGAATTACTTGCTACGTGTGGTTTCATCAACCTTAATGTTCAATTAGGTGTGTATAGGAGTGTATTGTGGTTTTTATGGACAGTTGTTTGTTTGGACAGTCATACGCTATAAACAATCAGACAATCAATCAGATAACAGCTCATTACTGTCCTGACAAAACACTGTCCTTAAAAACCACAAAACAGTCACACACACAAACATACACAACTTCAGTTGAACATGTTAGAGCTGGTGAATTTTTGGAAAAAACACAAAAAATACTGAGTTTTTCTGTGTTTTTTCACCACAGTTCGTTAGCTAAACGTGGACACACGTTTCTGATCATTTTTATGCATTCGTAAGCAGTTTTTTTCAACTCCACAGTGTAACTCTTACCTAATTTAATATATTGCACACAAAACATTAAGGTTTACTGAGGGGCTGCATGGGCTCCATGAGCAAGACATCTAATCCATGTGTTTACATCATGGGAAAAACATGTAACAAAATAAAATTTTAATTTTGATTTTTATGAGTTTCCCTCGGACTGTAATCTTATAAATACTTTGTTTAAAGTTCTGATGAATGTTGACTTGCCCATATACTAAATACATGATTTTTTTCTGTGTCCTCCATGTTTTCTAGAGAAAAAGTCAAGCAAGTCTAGGATCCAGAAGAATGGCAAAGAAAAAGTGGTCAAATGGTGAAGTAGCTGATGTAATGCGTAATTTCCGAAATCACATAAGTGAAGGAAAACTGACCAGAAAGAATTAATGCAACCACTGTAAGAAGGTTGAGGGCCCTATGTTGGCTCAAAGAACAGTTCAAAATATGAGACTTTGTGAGAAACCGGGGAATAACTGAAAAGAGATAAAAACAGAAACAAAACTTACAGATTTTTTAATGTATCTAAAAATCTACGTCTGGCCTCTGGACATTTAAAAAACAAAACAAAAACGTAGAAATGTTTAGTCTTTCGTTGCATAGGTACCAGGTACATACCAGTTAAGTACAGGATAACATGTCACTTCATACTATAGCCTGGTACAAAACGTAGAAATGTTTAGTCTTTCGTTGCATAGGTACCAGGTACATACCAGTTAAGTACAGGATAACATGTCACTTCATACTATAGCCTGGTACAAAATATACATACCGGTTATATAACCAGTATGCTACCAGTATCTGGTATGTACCCATCTGTATTATGTATTAATATTGTATAAATCTGTGTAACACTTTTAAATACTTTATTTATTTATTTTATCTAAAAAAGCTAAGTCTGGTCCTCTGGACATTCAAAAAAATAAAACAAAACGAAGCAAAAGTTTCGTCTTTCGTCCGAAAGCCTTCTTCAGTCTGAGTTGCTGTATTCAGCTCAGTCTTATAAATAGCACCCTCCCACAGTGGATCAACCAGTTGGCTGATGACAGCCGAAACCAGTTGCTCACATGATCAAGGAGGACCATCAGCCTAACGATGGATCGTTAGCACCCTGATGGTTGTTTGCTATTCACAGAGGGCTTAGTGATACTAGCAATCATAGAGGGGGACAGTTGAACCCGGAGGCCTCCACCCCCGTTTAACAATGGACGTTTCTTTTCACTTCAGCTCTCAGCTCCTCCTCTGTGGCTCTGACTGTGTCCGAAAGAGCTGCCATCTCTCTGCTCAGAGCCTCCATATTCTCAATCAGTCCACTCTTCTGCTCCTCTTCCTCCCTCAGAGCAGCCAGCCTGGCCTCCTCTTCCTCTGTTAGAAACTGGTGAAGCTTCTTAAACTGCTTCTTAATCTGCCTCTTTGTGAGTCGAGCCTGGACCTTCACATGTTCTGCTGTCTGATCAAACTCAGACTGAACTTTCTTCTTGACCTCCTGCTTCTCCTTCAGTGGTTTCATAGATCTCAGCAGATCCTCTTTGAGTTCCGTTGCAGCTTCATCGATGGGTCTGAACCTGTGGTCGGTGTGTTTCTTCGAGTCTCTGCAGACGATATAAATTAAGGAGGACCACTTTTTTTTATTTAGAGATAAATAATAACACTATTAATAAAATCAATAATGAACAAATAATACTTCAGCTCTCAGCTCCTCCTCTGTGGCTCTGACTGTGTCCGAAAGAGCTGCCATCTCTCTGCTCATAGCCTCCATATTCTCAATCAGTCCACTCTTCTGCTCCTCTTCCTCCCTCAGAGCAGCCAGCCTGGCCTCCTCTTCCTCTGTTAGAAACTGGTGAAGCTTCTTAAACTGCTTCTTAATCTGCGTCTTTGTGAGTCGAGCCTGGACCTTCACATGTTCTGCTGTCTGATCAAACTCAGACTGAACTTTCTTCTTGACCTCCTGCTTCTCCTTCAGTGGTTTCATGGATCTCAGCAGATCCTCTCTGAGTTCCGCTGCAGCTTCATCGATGGGTCTGAACCTGTGGTCGGTGTGTTTCTTCGAGTCTCTGCAGACGATATAAATTAAGGAGGACCACTTTTTTTATTTAGAGATAAATAATAACACTATTAATAAAATCAATAATGAACAAATAACACTTCAGCTCTCAGCTCCTCCTCTGTGGCTCTGACTGTGTCCGAAAGAGCTGCCATCTCTCTGCTTAGAGCCTCCATATTCTCAATCAGTCCACTCTTCTGCTCCTCTTCCTCCCTCAGAGTAGCCAGCCTGGCCTCCTCTTCCTCTGTTAGAAACTGGTGAAGCTTCTTAAACTGCTTCTTAATCTGCCTCTTTGTGAGTCGAGCCTGGACCTTCACATGTTCTGCTGTCTGATCAAACTCAGACTGAACTTTCTTCTTGACCTCCTGCTTCTCCTTCAGTGGTTTCATAGATCTCAGCAGATCCTCTTTGAGTTCCGTTGCAGCTTCATCGATGGGTCTGAACCTGTGGTCGGTGTGTTTCTTCGAGTCTCTGCAGACGATATAAATTAAGGAGGACCACTTTTTTTTATTTAGAGATAAATAATAACACTATTAATAAAATCAATAATGAACAAATAATACTTCAGCTCTCAGCTCCTCCTCTGTGGCTCTGACTGTGTCCGAAAGAGCTGCCATCTCTCTGCTCATAGCCTCCATATTCTCAATCAGTCCACTCTTCTGCTCCTCTTCCTCCCTCAGAGCAGCCAGCCTGGCCTCCTCTTCCTCTGTTAGAAACTGGTGAAGCTTCTTAAACTGCTTCTTAATCTGCGTCTTTGTGAGTCGAGCCTGGACCTTCACATGTTCTGCTGTCTGATCAAACTCAGACTGAACTTTCTTCTTGACCTCCTGCTTCTCCTTCAGTGGTTTCATGGATCTCAGCAGATCCTCTCTGAGTTCCGCTGCAGCTTCATCGATGGGTCTGAACCTGTGGTCGGTGTGTTTCTTCGAGTCTCTGCAGACGATATAAATTAAGGAGGACCACTTTTTTTATTTAGAGATAAATAATAACACTATTAATAAAATCAATAATGAACAAATAACACTTCAGCTCTCAGCTCCTCCTCTGTGGCTCTGACTGTGTCCGAAAGAGCTGCCATCTCTCTGCTCATAGCCTCCATATTCTCAATCAGTCCACTCTTCTGCTCCTCTTCCTCCCTCAGAGCAGCCAGCCTGGCCTCCTCTTCCTCTGTTAGAAACTGGTGAAGCTTCTTAAACTGCTTCTTAATCTGCGTCTTTGTGAGTCGAGCCTGGACCTTCACATGTTCTGCTGTCTGATCAAACTCAGACTGAACTTTCTTCTTGACCTCCTGCTTCTCCTTCAGTGGTTTCATGGATCTCAGCAGATCCTCTCTGAGTTCCGCTGCAGCTTCATCGATGGGTCTGAACCTGTGGTCGGTGTGTTTCTTCGAGTCTCTGCAG
>JBBPBX010089273.1:0-14333 GCA_038048925.1 Garcialebias charrua
AGCTAGTCCACAACATCTATAACCAGCTGGTCCAAAACATGTAAAACCAGCTGGTCCACAACATCTAAAACCAGCTGGTCCATAACATGTAAAACCAGCTAGTCCACAACATCTAAAACCAGATGGTCCACAACATCTAAAAAAAGCTGGTCCACAACATCCAGAACCAGCTGGTCCACAACATCTAAAACCAGCTGGTCCATAGCATCCAGAACCAGCTGGTCCACAACATCTAAAACCAGCTGGTCTATAGCATCCAGACCCAGCTGGTCCACAACATCTACAACCAGCTTGTCCACAACATCTAAAACCAGCTGGTCCACAACATCTAAAACCAGCAAGTCCACAACATCTAAAACCAACTAGTCCACAACATCTAAAACCAGCTAGTCCACAACATCTAAAACCAGCTAGTCTACAACATCTAAAACCAGCTAGTCCACAACATCTAAAACCAGATGGTCCACAACTTCCAGAACCAGCTGGTCTATTACATCTAAAACCAGCTGGTCCACAACATCTAAAACCAGCTGGTCCACAACTTCTAAAACCAGCTCGTCCACAACATCCAGAACCAGCTGGTCCACAATATCTAAAACCAGCTGGTCCACAACATCTAGAACCAGCTGGTCCACAACATCTAAAACCAGCTGGTCCACAACTTCCAGAACCAGCTGGTCCAAAAGATCCAGAACCAGCTGGTCCACAACATCTAAACCAGCTGGTCCACAACTTCCAGCACCAGCTGGTCCACAACATCTAAAACCAGCTAATCCACAACATCTAAAACCAGCTGTTCCACAACATCTAAAACCAGGTGGTCCACAATATCTAAAACCAGCTGGTCAACAACATCTAAAACCAGCTGGTCCACAACATCTAAAACCAACTGGTCCACAACATCTAAAACCAGCTTGTCCACAACATCCATGACCAGCTGGTCCACAACATCTAAAACCAAATGGTCCAAAACTTCCAGAACCAGCTGGTCCACAACATCTACAACCAGTTGGTCCACAACATCTAAAACCAGCTAGTCCACAACATCTAAAACAAGCTGGTCCACAACATCTAAAACCAGTTGGTCCAAAACATCCACAACCAGCTGGTTCACAACTTCCAGAACCAGCTGGTCCACAACATCTAAAACCAGCTAGTCCACAACATCTAAAACCAGCTGGTCCACAACATCTAAAACCAGCTAGTCCACAACATCTAAAACCAGCTAGTCCACAATATCTTAAACCAACTATTCCACAACATCTAAAACCAGCTAGTCTACAACATCTAAAACCAGCTAGTCTACAACATATAAAACCAGCTGGTCCATAACTTCCAGAACCAGCTAGTCCACAACATCTAAAACCAACTAGTCCATAACATCTAAAACCAGCTAGTCCACAACATCTAAAACCAGCTAGTCCACAACATCTAAAACCAACTGGTCCACAACATCTAAAACCAGCTGGTCCACAACTTCCAGAACCAGCTGGTCCACAACATCTAAAACCAGCTGGTCCACAACATCTAGAACCAGCTGGTCCACAACATCTAAAACCAGCTGGTCCACAACTTCCAGAACCAGCTGGTCCAAAAGATCCAGAACCAGCTGGTCCACAACATCTAAAACCATCTGGTCCACAACTTCCAGAACCAGCTGGTCCACAACATCTAAAACCAGCTAGTCCACAACATCTAAAACCAGCTGTTCCACAACATCTAAAACCAGGTGGTCCACAACATCTAAAACCAGCTGGTCCACAACATCTAAAACCAGCTGGTCCACAACATCTAAAACCAACTGGTCCACAACATCTAAAACCAGGTGGTCCACAACATCTAAAACCAAATGGTCCAAAACTTCCAGAACCAGCTGGTCCACAACATCTACAACCAGTTGGTCCACAACATCTAAAACCAGCTAGTCCACAACATCTAAAACCAGCTGGTCCACAACATCTAAAACCAGTTGGTACAAAACACCCAAACCAGCTGGTTCACATCTTCCAGAACCAGCTGGTCCACAACATCTAAAACCAGCTAGTCCACAACATCTAAAACCAGCTAGTCCACAACATCCAAAACCAGCTTGTCCACAACATCTAAAACCAGCTGGTCCACAACTTCCAGAACAAGCTGGTTCATAACATCTAAAACCAGGTAGTCCACAACATCTAAAACTAGCTAGTCCACAACATCTAAAACCAAGTAGTCCACAACATCTACAACCAACTAGTCCAAAACATCTAAAACCAGCTGGTCCACAACATCTAAAACCAGCTGGTCTACAACTTCCAGAACAAGCTAGTCCACAAAATCTAAAACCAGCTAGTCCACAACATCTAAAACCAGCTAGTCCACAACATCTAAAACCAGCTAGTCCACAACATCTAAAACCAGCTGGTCCATAACATCTAAAACCAGCTGGTCCACAACTTCCAGAACCATCTGGTCCACAACATCTAAAACCAGCTAGTCCACAACATCTAAAACCAGCTAGTCCACAACATCTAAAACCAGTTAGTCCACAACATCTAAAACCAGCTGTTCCACAACATCTAAAACCAGCTGGTCCACAACTTCCAGAACCATCTGGTCCACAACATCTAAAACCAGCTAGTCCACAACATCTATAACCAGCTAGTCCACAACATCTAAAACCAGCTATTCCACAACATCTAAAACCAAATGGTCCACAACTTCCATAACCAGCTGGTCCACAACATCTAGAACCAGATGGTCCACAACATCTAATACCAGCTAGTCCACAACATCTATAACCAGCTGGTCCAAAACATGTAAAACCAGCTGGTCCACAACATCTAAAACCAGCTGGTCCATAACATGTAAAACCAGCTAGTCCACAACATCTAAAACCAGATGGTCCACAACATCTAAAACCAGCTGGTCCACAACATCCAGAACCAGCTGGTCCACAACATCTAAAACCAGCTGGTCCATAGCATCCAGAACCAGCTGGTCCACAACATCTAAAACCAGCTGGTCTATAGCATCCAGACCCAGCTGGTCCACAACATCTACAACCAGCTTGTCCACAACATCTAAAACCAGCTGGTCCACAACATCTAAAACCAGCAAGTCCACAACATCTAAAACCAACTAGTCCACAACATCTAAAACCAGCTAGTCCACAACATCTAAAACCAGCTAGTCTACAACATCTAAAACCAGCTAGTCTACAACATCTAAAACCAGCTGGTTTACAACATCTAAAACCATCTGGTCCATAACTTCCAGAACCAGCTAGTCCACAACATCTAAAACCAACTAGTCCATAACATCTAAAACCAGCTAGTCCACAACATCTAAAACCAGCTAGTCCACAACATCTAAAACCAACTGGTCCACAACATCTAAAACCAGCTGGTCCACAACTTCCAGAACCAGCTGGTCCACAACATCTAAAACCAGCTAGTCCACAACATCTAAAACCAGCTAGTCCACAACATCTAAAACCAGCTAGTCCACAACATCTAAAACCAGATGGTCCACAACTTCCAGAACCAGCTGGTCCATTACATCTAAAACCAGCTGGTCCAAAACATCTAAAACTAGCTGGTCCACAACTTCTAAAACCAGCTGGTCCACAACATCCAGAACCAGCTGGTCCACAACATCTAAAACCAGCTGGTCCACAACATCTAGAACCAGTTGGTCCACAATATCTAAAACCAGCTGGTCCACAACTTCCAGAACCAGCTGGTCCAAAAATATCCTGAACCAGCTGGTCCACAACATCTAAAACCAGCTGGTCCACAACTTCCAGAACCAGCTGGTCCACAACATCTAAAACCAGCTAGTCCACAACATCTAAAACCAGCTGTTCCACAACATCTAAAACCAGGTGGTCCACAACATCTAAAACCAGCTGGTCCACAACATCTAAAACCAGCTGGTCCACAACATTTAAAACCAGCTGGTCCACAACATCTAAAACCAGCTGGTCCACAACATCCATGACCAGCTGGTCCACAACATCTAAAACCAAATGGTCCACAACTTCCAGAACCAGCTGGTCCACAACATCTACAACCAGTTGGTCCACAACATCTAAAACCAGCTAGTCCATAACATCTAAAACCAGCTAGTCCACAACATCTAAAACCAGCTGGTCCACAACATCTAAAACCAGTTGGTCCAACACCTCCAAAACCAGCTGGTCCACAACTTCCAGAACCAGCTGGTCCACAACATCTAAAGCCAGCTAGTCCACAACATCTAAAACCAGCTAGTCCACAACATCTAAAACCAGCTAGTCCACAACATCCAAAACCAGCTTGTCCATAACATCTAAAACAAGCTGTTCCACAACTTCCAGAACCAGATGGTCCACAACATCTAAAACCAGGTAGTCCACAACATCTAAAACTAGCTAGTCCACAACATCTAAAACCAGCTTGTCCACAACATCTAAAACCCACTAGTCCAAAACATCTAAAACCAGCTAGTCCACAACATCTAAAACCAGCTGGTCCCCAACATCTAAAACCAGCTGGTCCACAACTTCCAGAACCAGCTAGTCCACAACATCTAAAACCAGCTAGTCCACAACATATAAAACAAGCTAGTCCACAACATCTAAAACCAGCTAGTCCACAACATCTAAAACCAGCTGGTCCACAACATCTAAAACCAGCTGCTCCACAACTTCCAGAACCATCTGGTCCACAATATCTAAAACCAGCTAGTCCACAACATCTATAACCAGCTAGTCCACAACATCTAAAACCAGCTAGTCCACAACATCTATAACCAGATGGTCCACAACTTCCAGAACCAGCTGGTCCACAACATCTAGAACCAGATGGTCCAAAATATGTAAAACCAGCTGGTCCATAACATCTAAAACAAGCTGGTCCACAACTTCTAGGACTAGCTAGTCCACAACAACTAAAACCAGCTGGTCCACAACATATAAAACCAGCTTGTCCATAACATGTAAAACCAGGTGGTCCACAACATCTAAAACCAGCTGGTCCACAACATCTAAAACCAGTTGGTCCACAACATCCAGAACCAGCTGGTCCACAACATCTAAAACCAGCTGGTCCATAGCATCCAGAACCAGCTGGTCCACAACATATAAAACCAGTTGGTCTATAGCATCCAGACCCAGCTGGCCCACAACATCTACAACCAGCTTGTCCACAACATCTAAAACCAACTGGTCCACAACATCTAAAACCAGCTATTCCACAACATCTAAAACCAGCTAGTCCACAATATCTAAAACCAGCTAGTCCACAACATCTAAAACCAGCTAGTCTACAACATCTAAAACCAGCTAGTCTACAACATCTAAAAACAGCTGGTTTACAACATCTAAAACCAGCTGGTCCATAACATCCAGAACCAGCTAGTCCACAACATCTAAAACCAACTAGTCCATAACATCTAAAACCAGCTAGTCCACAACATCTAAAACCAGCTAGTCCACAACATCTAAAACCAACTGGTCCACAACATCTAAAACCAGCTGGTCCACAACTTCCAGAACCAGCTGGTCCACAACATCTAAAACCAGCTAGTCCACAACATCTAAAACCAGCTAGTCCACAACATCTAAAACCAGATGGTCCACAACTTCCAGAACCAGCTGGTCTATTACATCTAAAACCAGCTGGTCCACAACATCTAAAACCAGCTGGTCCACAACTTCTAAAACCAGCTGGTCCACAACATCCAGAACCAGCTGGTCCACAACATCTAAAACCAGCTGGTCCACAACATCTAGAACCAGCTGGTCCACAACATCTAAAACCAGCTGGTCCACAACTTCCAGAACCAGCTGGTCCATAACATCTAAAACCAGCTGGTCCACAACTTCCAGAACCAGCTGGTCCACAGCATCTAAAACCAGCTAGTCCACAACATCTAAAACCAGCTGTTACACAACATCTAAAACCAGGTGGTCCACAACATCTAAAGCCAACTGGTCCACAACATCTAAAACCAACTGGTCCACAACATCTAAAACCAGCTGGTCCACAACATCCATGACCAGCTGGTCCACAACATCTAAAACCAAATGGTCCCCACAACATCTAAAACCAGCTGGTCCATAACATGTAAAACCAGCTAGTCCACAACATCTAAAACCAGATGGTCCACAACATCTAAAAAAAGCTGGTCCACAACATCCAGAACCAGCTGGTCCACAACATCTAAAACCAGCTGGTCCATAGCATCCAGAACCAGCTGGTCCACAACATCTAAAACCAGCTGGTCTATAGCATCCAGACCCAGCTGGTCCACAACATCTACAACCAGCTTGTCCACAACATCTAAAACCAGCTGGTCCACAACATCTAAAACCAGCAAGTCCACAACATCTAAAACCAACTAGTCCACAACATCTAAAACCAGCTAGTCCACAACATCTAAAACCAGCTAGTCTACAACATCTAAAACCAGCTAGTCTACAACATCTAAAACCAGCTGGTTTACAACATCTAAAACCATCTGGTCCATAACTTCCAGAACCAGCTAGTCCACAACATCTAAAACCAACTAGTCCATAACATCTAAAACCAGCTAGTCCACAACATCTAAAACCAGCTAGTCCACAACATCTAAAACCAACTGGTCCACAACATCTAAAACCAGTTGGTCCACAACTTCCAGAACCAGCTGGTCCACAACATCTAAAACCAGCTAGTCCACAACATCTAAAACCAGCTAGTCCACAACATCTAAAACCAGCTAGTCCACAACATCTAAAACCAGATGGTCCACAACTTCCAGAACCAGCTGGTCCATTACATCTAAAACCAGCTGGTCCAAAACATCTAAAACTAGCTGGTCCACAACTTCTAAAACCAGCTGGTCCACAACATCCAGAACCAGCTGGTCCACAACATCTAAAACCAGCTGGTCCACAACATCTAGAACCAGTTGGTCCACAATATCTAAAACCAGCTGGTCCACAACTTCCAGAACCAGCTGGTCCAAAAATATCCTGAACCAGCTGGTCCACAACATCTAAAACCAGCTGGTCCACAACTTCCAGAACCAGCTGGTCCACAACATCTAAAACCAGCTAGTCCACAACATCTAAAACCAGCTGTTCCACAACATCTAAAACCAGGTGGTCCACAACATCTAAAACCAGCTGGTCCACAACATCTAAAACCAGCTGGTCCACAACATTTAAAACCAGCTGGTCCACAACATCTAAAACCAGCTGGTCCACAACATCCATGACCAGCTGGTCCACAACATCTAAAACCAAATGGTCCACAACTTCCAGAACCAGCTGGTCCACAACATCTACAACCAGTTGGTCCACAACATCTAAAACCAGCTAGTCCATAACATCTAAAACCAGCTAGTCCACAACATCTAAAACCAACTGGTCCACAACATCTAAAACCAGTTGGTCCAACACCTCCAAAACCAGCTGGTCCACAACTTCCAGAACCAGCTGGTCCACAACATCTAAAGCCAGCTAGTCCACAACATCTAAAACCAGCTAGTCCACAACATCTAAAACCAGCTAGTCCACAACATCCAAAACCAGCTTGTCCATAACATCTAAAACAAGCTGTTCCACAACTTCCAGAACCAGCTGGTCCACAACATCTAAAACCAGGTAGTCCACAACATCTAAAACTAGCTAGTCCACAACATCTAAAACCAGCTTGTCCACAACATCTAAAACCCACTAGTCCAAAACATCTAAAACCAGCTAGTCCACAACATCTAAAACCAGCTGGTCCCCAACATCTAAAACCAGCTGGTCCACAACTTCCAGAACCAGCTAGTCCACAACATCTAAAACCAGCTAGTCCACAACATATAAAACAAGCTAGTCCACAACATCTAAAACCAGCTAGTCCACAACATCTAAATCCAGCTGGTCCACAACATCTAAAACCAGCTGCTCCACAACTTCCAGAACCATCTGGTCCACAATATCTAAAACCAGCTAGTCCACAACATCTATAACCAGCTAGTCCACAACATCTAAAACCAGCTAGTCCACAACATCTATAACCAGATGGTCCACAACTTCCAGAACCAGCTGGTCCACAACATCTAGAACCAGATTGTCCACAACATCTAATACCAGCTAGTCCACAACATCTAAAACCAACTAGTCCACAACATCTAAAACCAGCTAGTCCACAACATCTAAAACCAGCTAGTCTACAACATCTAAAACCAGCTAGTCTACAACATCTAAAACCAGCTGGTTTACAACATCTATAACCATCTGGTCCATAACTTCCAGAACCAGCTAGTCCACAACATCTAAAACCAACTAGTCCATAACATCTAAAACCAGCTAGTCCACAACATCTAAAACCAGCTAGTCCACAACATCTAAAACCAACTGGTCCACAACATCTAAAACCAGTTGGTCCACAACTTCCAGAACCAGCTGGTCCACAACATCTAAAACCAGCTAGTCCACAACATCTAAAACCAGCTAGTCCACAACATCTAAAACCAGCTAGTCCACAACATCTAAAACCAGATGGTCCACAACTTCCAGAACCAGCTGGTCCATTACATCTAAAACCAGCTGGTCCAAAACATCTAAAACTAGCTGGTCCACAACTTCTAAAACCAGCTGGTCCACAACATCCAGAACCAGCTGGTCCACAACATCTAAAACCAGCTGGTCCACAACATCTAGAACCAGTTGGTCCACAATATCTAAAACCAGCTGGTCCACAACTTCCAGAACCAGCTGGTCCAAAAATATCCTGAACCAGCTGGTCCACAACATCTAAAACCAGCTGGTCCACAACTTCCAGAACCAGCTGGTCCACAACATCTAAAACCAGCTAGTCCACAACATCTAAAACCAGCTGTTCCACAACATCTAAAACCAGGTGGTCCACAACATCTAAAACCAGCTGGTCCACAACATCTAAAACCAGCTGGTCCACAACATTTAAAACCAGCTGGTCCACAACATCTAAAACCAGCTGGTCCACAACATCCATGACCAGCTGGTCCACAACATCTAAAACCAAATGGTCCACAACTTCCAGAACCAGCTGGTCCACAACATCTACAACCAGTTGGTCCACAACATCTAAAACCAGCTAGTCCATAACATCTAAAACCAGCTAGTCCACAACATCTAAAACCAACTGGTCCACAACATCTAAAACCAGTTGGTCCAACACCTCCAAAACCAGCTGGTCCACAACTTCCAGAACCAGCTGGTCCACAACATCTAAAGCCAGCTAGTCCACAACATCTAAAACCAGCTAGTCCACAACATCTAAAACCAGCTAGTCCACAACATCCAAAACCAGCTTGTCCATAACATCTAAAACAAGCTGTTCCACAACTTCCAGAACCAGCTGGTCCACAACATCTAAAACCAGGTAGTCCACAACATCTAAAACTAGCTAGTCCACAACATCTAAAACCAGCTTGTCCACAACATCTAAAACCCACTAGTCCAAAACATCTAAAACCAGCTAGTCCACAACATCTAAAACCAGCTGGTCCCCAACATCTAAAACCAGCTGGTCCACAACTTCCAGAACCAGCTAGTCCACAACATCTAAAACCAGCTAGTCCACAACATATAAAACAAGCTAGTCCACAACATCTAAAACCAGCTAGTCCACAACATCTAAAACCAGCTGGTCCACAACATCTAAAACCAGCTGCTCCACAACTTCCAGAACCATCTGGTCCACAACATCTAAAACCAGCTAGTCCACAACATCTATAACCAGCTAGTCCACAACATCTAAAACCAGCTAGTCCACAACATCTAAAACCAAATGGTCCACAACTTCCAGAACCAGCTGGTCCACAACATCTAGAACCAGATGGTCCACAACATCTAATACCAGCTAGTCCACAACATCTATAACCAGCTGGTCCAAAACATGTAAAACCAGCTGGTCCACAACATCCAAAACCAGCTAGTCCACAACAACTAAAACCAGCTAGTCCACAACATATAAAACCAGATGGTCCACAACATCTAAAACCAGCTGGTCCACAACATCCAAAACCAGCTGGTCCACAACATCTAAAACCAGCTGGTCCACAACATCCAGAACCAGCTGGTCCACAACATCTAAAACCAGCTGGTCCATAGCATCCAGAACCAGCTGGTCCACAACATATAAAACCAGCTGGTCCACAACATCCAAAACCAGCTGGCCCACAACATCTAAAACCAGCAAGTCCACAACATCTAAAACCAACTAGTCCACAACATCTAAAACCAGCTAGTCCACAACATCTAAAACCAGCTAGTCCACAACATATAAAACCAGCTAGTACAAAACATCCAAAACCAACTAGTCCACAACATCCAAAACCAGCGGGTCCACAACATCTAAAACCAGCTAGTCCACAACATCCAAAACCAGCTAGTCCACAACATCCAAAACCAACTAGTCCACAACATCTAAAACCAGCTAGTCCACAACATCTAAAACCAGCTAGTCCACAACATCCAAAACCAACTGGTCCACAACATCTAAAACCAGCTAGTCCACAACATCCAAAACCAGCTAGTCCACAACATCTAAAACCAGCTAGTCCACAACATCTAAAACCAACTAGTCCACAACATCTAAAACCAGCTAGTCCACAACATCCAAAACCAGATGGTCCACAACATCCAAAACCAACTAGTCCACAACATCTAAAACCAGCTAGTCCAAAACATCTAAAACCAGCTAGTCCACAACATCTAAAACCAGATGGTCCACAACATCCAGAACCAACTGCTCCACAACATCTAAAAACAGATGGTCCACAACATCTAAAACCAGCTAGTCCACAACATCTAAAACCAGCTGGTCCACAACTTCCAGAACCAGCTGGTCCAAAAATAATCCACAACATCTAAAACCAGCTGTTCCACAACATCTAAAACCAGGTGGTCCACAATGTCTAAAACCAGCTGGTCAACAACATCTAAAACCAGCTGGTCCACAACATCTAAAACCAACTGGTCCACAACATCTAAAACCAGCTGGTCCACAACATCCATGACCAGCTGGTCCACAACATCTAAAACCAAATGGTCCAAAACTTCCAGAACCAGCTGGTCCACAACATCTACAACCAGTTGGTCCACAACATCTAAAACCAGCTAGTCCACAACATCTAAAACAAGCTGGTCCACAACATCTAAAACCAGTTGGTCCAAAACATCCAAAACCAGCTGGTTCACAACTTCCAGAACCAGCTGGTCCATAACATCTAAAACCAGCTAGTCCACAACATCTAAAACCAGCTGGTCCACAACATCTAAAACCAGCTAGTCCACAAAATCTAAAACCAGCTAGTCCACAATATCTTAAACCAGCTAGTCCACAACATCTAAAACCAGCTAGTCTACAACATCTAAAACCAGCTAGTCTACAACATCTAAAACCAGCTGGTCCATAACTTCCAGAACCAGCTAGTCCACAACATCTAAAACCAACTAGTCCATAACATCTAAAACCAGCTAGTCCACAACATCTAAAACCAGCTAGTCCACAACATCTAAAACCAACTGGTCCACAACATCTAAAACCAGCTGGTCCACAACTTCTAAAACCAGCTGGTCCACAACATCTAAAACCAGCTGGTCCACAACATCTAGAACCAGCTGGTCCACAACATCTAAAACCAGCTGGTCCACAACTTCCAGAACCAGCTGGTCCACAACATCTAAAACCAGCTAGTCCACAACATCTAAAACCAGCTGTTCCACAACATCTAAAACCAGGTGGTCCACAACATCTAAAACCAGCTGGTCCACAACATCTAAAACCAGCTGGTCCACAACATCTAAAACCAACTGGTCCACAACATCTAAAACCAGCTGGTCCACAACATCCATGACCAGCTGGTCCACAACATCTAAAACCAAATGGTCCAAAACTTCCAGAACCAGCTGGTCCACAACATCTACAACCAGTTGGTCCACAACATCTAAAACCAGCTAGTCCACAACATCTAAAACCAGCTGGTCCACAACATCTAAAACCAGTTGGTACAAAACATCCAAACCAGCTGGTTCACATCTTCCAGAACCATCTGGTCCACAACATCTAAAACCAGCTAGTCCACAACATCTAAAACCAGCTAGTCCACAACATCCAAAACCAGCTTGTCCACAACATCTAAAACCAGCTGGTCCACAACTTCCAGAACAAGCTGGTTCATAACATCTAAAACCAGGTAGTCCACAACATCTAAAACTAGCTAGTCCACAACATCTAAAACCAAGTAGTCCACAACATCTAAAACCAACTAGTCCAAAACATCTAAAACCAGCTGGTCCACAACATCTAAAACCAGCTGGTCCACAACTTCCAGAACAAGCTAGTCCACAACATCTAAAACCAGCTAGTCCACAACATCTAAAACCAGCTAGTCCACAACATCTAAAACCAGCTAGTCCACAACATCTAAAACCAGCTGGTCCATAACATCTAAAACCAGCTGGTCCACAACTTCCAGAACCATCTGGTCCACAACATCTAAAACCAGCTAGTCCACAACATCTAAAACCAGCTAGTCCACAACATCTAAAACCAGTTAGTCCACAACATCTAAAACCAGCTGTTCCACAACATCTAAAACCAGCTGGTCCACAACTTCCAGAACCATCTGGTCCACAACATTTAAAACCAGCTAGTCCACAACATCTATAACCAGCTAGTCCACAACATCTAAAACCAGCTATTCCACAACATCTAAAACCAAATGGTCCACAACTTCCATAACCAGCTGGTCCACAACATCTAGAACCAGATGGTCCACAACATCTAATACCAGCTAGTCCACAACATCTATAACCAGCTGGTCCAAAACATGTAAAACCAGCTGGTCCACAACATCTAAAACCAGCTGGTCCATAACATGTAAAACCAGCTAGTCCACAACATCTAAAACCAGATGGTCCACAACATCTAAAACCAGCTGGTCCACAACATCCAGAACCAGCTGGTCCACAACATCTAAAACCAGCTGGTCCATAGCATCCAGAACCAGCTGGTCCACAACATCTAAAACCAGCTGGTCTATAGCATCCAGACCCAGCTGGTCCACAACATCTACAACCAGCTTGTCCACAACATCTAAAACCAGCTGGTCCACAACATCTAAAACCAGCAAGTCCACAACATCTAAAACCAACTAGTCCACAACATCTAAAACCAGCTAGTCCACAACATCTAAAACCAGCTAGTCTACAACATCTAAAACCAGCTAGTCTACAACATCTAAAACCAGCTGGTTTACAACATCTAAAACCATCTGGTCCATAACTTCCAGAACCAGCTAGTCCACAACATCTAAAACCAACTAGTCCATAACATCTAAAACCAGCTCGTCCACAACATCTAAAACCAGCTAGTCCACAACATCTAAAACCAACTGGTCCACAACATCTAAAACCAGCTGGTCCACAACTTCCAGAACCAGCTGGTCCACAACATCTAAAACCAGCTAGTCCACAACATCTAAAACCAGCTAGTCCACAACATCTAAAACCAGCTGGTCCACAACATCTAAAACCAGCTGGTCCACAACATCTAAAACCAGCTGGTCCACAACATCCAGAACCAGCTGGTCCACAACATCTAAAACCAGCTGGTCCACAACATCTAGAACCAGCTGGTCCACAACATCTAAAACCAGCTGGTCCACAACTTCCAGAACCAGCTGGTCCAAAAATATCCTGAACCAGCTGGTCCACAACATCTAAAACCAGCTGGTCCACAACTTCCAGAACCAGCTGGTCCACAACATCTAAAACCAGCTAGTCCACAACATCTAAAACCAGCTGTTCCACAACATCTAAAACCAGGTGGTCCACAACATCTAAAACCAGCTGGTCCACAACATCTAAAACCAGCTGGTCCACAACATTTAAAACCAGCTGGTCCACAACATCTAAAACCAGCTGGTCCACAACATCCATGACCAGCTGGTCCACAACATCTAAAACCAAATGGTCCACAACTTCCAGAACCAGCTGGTCCACAACATCTACAACCAGTTGGTCCACAACATCTAAAACCAGCTAGTCCATAACATCTAAAACCAGCTAGTCCACAACATCTAAAACCAGCTGGTCCAACACACCTCCAAAACCAGCTGGTCCACAACATCTAAAGCCAGCTAGTCCACAACATCTAAAACCAGCTAGTCCACAACATCTAAAACCAGCTAGTCCACAACATCCAAAACCAGCTTGTCCATAACATCTAAAACAAGCTGTTCCACAACTTCCAGAACCAGCTGGTCCACAACATCTAAAACCAGGTAGTCCACAACATCTAAAACTAGCTAGTCCACAACATCTAAAACCAGCTTGTCCACAA
>JBBPBX010089275.1:0-11992 GCA_038048925.1 Garcialebias charrua
TGAGTTGTATAATATACATACATAATCAAAAATTGATCTAATTAGTCCAACATAAATTGTTTTAAGGCTGTCCTATCAGCTCCCCACTCTTTGCCTCTCAAACATCTCATTATATTTAAAAATGTTTTACTTTGCCCAACTATTTTATCTATATGTATCTTCCATGTTACGTTTTTTATCAAACCAAATACCCAAATATTTAATCTGATCTACCTTTTCTATAACATCCCCATACAGTTTAAGGTTTGCATCAATATTTACTTTTTTATTTGTGAAAACAACAAATTTAGATTTGGATGTCGAGAATCTAAATCCCCATTCGAAGGGCCAAGCTTCTACCCTATTTAATGCCTCTTGTATTTTCCTATTTATAAATGCTATATACCCCCCCCCCCTTCCAAATAATACCATCATCTGCAAATAATGAAACACCAAAAGATTTATCTATTATTTAACATATCATTAATCATTATAATAAATAATGTAGGACTTATTATACTGCCTTGGGGAGTACCATTTTCAACTTGATACTTTGAACTTATTTCCCCCCCTATATTTACTCTGATATCACTTTCAGTAAAAATTTAGTTATCCACCTATATATTCTACCCCTTATACCTATCTGTTTCATTTTAATCAAAAGCCCTTCTTTCCACAACATGTCATAAGCCTTTTCCACATCCAAGAAGACTGATATCACACTCACTTTGTTAATATGAGCCTGTCTAATTTCATGCTCCAGACATATTGCAGGATCTATTGTACTTTTGCCTTTTCTAAATCCAAATTGATAAGCTTTAATTTTCTCCTTAGATTCTAACAAGTAAATTAATCGAGTATTTACCATTTTTTCCATAATTTTACCCAAACATGCTGTTAAAGCTATTGGTCTATAGCATTCAGGTGAATTAGGATCTTTACCAGGTTTACAAATAGGAATAATAATCGCTTCTTTCCATTTATCAGGTAATCTCCCTTCCTCCCACTTCTTATTATACAATTTTAGTAATGTTTTTTATTCACATCACTACGATTTATTTAACATACTATAAGTAATTTGATCATTATCAGGAGTTGATTTATTAGAATTCTTCATTGCTTTATTTAATTCTAACAACGAAAACTTCATATTAATAAAATCATCATATTCTTTATCATTATGAATCAATTCAATATTTCTCTGTAACGTTGTTTCACATCCTATTTTTTCTTTATTAGTTAGATTCTCTGTACTATGTAGATAAATCTTTGACATAAAAAAAATTGTAGCTGCTTTTACTATGATTTTTATTTTTTCAGTTTTAGTTCTTGCTTGTTCTGAGCAATTTATGATAAATGCTAGAAAGGGAATCAATTTTTCTAATGTGATATTACATTGATTATTATCTGCCACTCTTATTTTTTCATTATTTGTTTTTGAAGCAATATTATTATTTTTCACCTCTTTCACTGCTTCAGCATAAGTAATTTTCTTATCAGTTTTAACTTTTTGAATTTCAGCTGACTCTTTTCTCACCATGCATCCTGCGTATGCTGCAATGTGACTTCCTCCACAGTTACATTTCACAGGATTATTTCCACACTCACCATATGAATGGTCCCCTCCACATCTAACACATCTCTGTTTCCCTTTACAAACGTTTGCAATATGTCCATATCTTTGACATTCATAACATCTGAGAGGTGGTAGAATATAAGCCCTTACATTAAGGCTCATGTAACCGATCATCACTTTATCATGTAGAACTCTGTCCTTGAAATACAGTAGGACAGATGTACTGTCCACTTTCTCCCCATTCCTATAAGCTTGCAATCGCTTAATGCCTGTAATCTCTCCTCCTTTGATTATTTTCTTTAACTCCTCCAAGTTTTCTCCTACACTACAGGAATCCCTGATATTACTCCTCTTGTTCTTCTTACTTCCCCAACAATTTTTCTTTCCAATACTTCTTTTTTACACACTGTTTGTAATTTTAAAGCCTTAATCTTTTGTTCAGCATGCTTACAAATGATAAGTAGGCTTCCATCCCTTAAAACTTTAGCTAGTTCTACATCTCCAATCGGTCTTTTGCACGTGACGTCACGGCTGGTGTCACGTGGGTACTGGGCGCCATATTGTGGGGGGTGTTGACATTGTGAGCATTACTGATAGCAGCGTAGATCTGCCGAGTTAGCTTTAGTTCTTTTTCCACCTTAAGACGATTGTGCTTTTTAATTCAAAAATGGCTCGTTGGTGTTGCATCAAAGGCTGTTCGAGTAAAACAGGACACTCTGGCATAAAGTTTTTCAGGTTTCCCGTCTATAGAAAAGACCGTGGACAGCAAATGGAAGATCTAAGCAGGAGACGCAGGTTGGCCTGGGTTGCAGCTGTCAGGTGCAAGGAGATCACATTCAATCAGATATCAGTGGACATGCGTGTTTGTTCACTGCATTTTCATAAAGGTAAGCTGATTGTTTATTTTATGTTTTGTTTCTCTATTCTGTGATGCTGCAGTTAGCATCAAGTATCGTCTCCTTTTCTACCTCAACCTTAGTCACCTATGACACCTAGTGGTGAACACAACAAGTACTTTATTTATATCCTATTTATACAATACTTAAAGGTTCAGTCTGCAGTTTCTGTAGAACTGCAGCACTTAGAAATATTTTCAACAGGCAAAGCATTCTGATCCCTCCCCCTCAGAGCCATATATGGCTCTGCTCTCCCATGGTCTGCTGAAATTCAAATTCAAGCTCTGTTTTTATTAGCTGATTCAAATTCAAGCTCTGTTTTTATTGGCTGGTTACAAACTCTGTTTTTATTGGCTGGAAAATGCCGTGTCACCTTTTCTATTTAGAAATGCTTATTTACCACCTGGAGAAGCAAGGGGACATTTTTTTTTTTAGAGATTACCTGGCTAACATCAGTCTGTCAGGAGGTAGTGACAGAGTGAAGAAAAATGTTTATAAAAAAAAAAGCTACATACTGAAGCTTTAAATGAACGAATAATGAGCTATGTGTGAAAACAGAGCTAAGTCAGATTTAGACTAAAACTACTGTCTAAGTCTGAACTAAACTAAGGCTGCACGATTAATCGAATTTGCGATTATCTCGCAATATGTTAAAACGCGATTCACTAATCGCACGGGCTGCGATTTGACTGGTCACGCTTCTCTGCATCACACCAGTCTGGCGCGCGCAGCTCTGAGCGAAGCAAAACAGAGAGAGAGCAGGAGGAGGAGACTGTGCGTTCTAACACAGTTGCTTCAGGCTCGAAAGAAGTCATAAAAGTTATAAATTCAGGTAAGTTAGCTCATTTAAACGTGTATCTGAGAGCGCAAGCTGGTCACGTGACTTGGTAGTGAGCCGGTTTGGCCGCGCGCAGCTCTGAGGAGCAAAACGGGGCAGGAGAGATGGAGCAGACTGTGCGTTCCAACACAGTTGCTTCAGGCTCGACTGAAGTCATAAAAGTTATAAATTCAGGTAAGTTAGCTCGTGTAAACGTGTATCTGAGCTTAGACGCTGAGACACCGAGACTGCGGGAGATAAACAAAGCGCAAGCTGGTCATGTGACCGGGTCTGTTTTGCAAGCTAACTTCTGCGTGAAAAAGCGCATTAATTATCTGATTTAAAAATAAAAAAAACAGTTGTGTCGTTAGTGATATGAATTAATACAGAACCAGTAAAAATAATCGCATTTTAAATCGCAATCGCAATTTATAGAAAAATAATCGCAATTAGATTATTTTCCAAAATCGTTCAGCCCTAAACTAAACCAGGGCTAAAATAGCAATAAGCCTGAACAACTAGCAGGATTTAAAGCTCCACTGACATCATCGTGATCCTAGATCTTGATCCTAAAAAATCTGCTGGTCCAGATGAACTTCCACCTTATTTCTTAAGGCTGGCTGCTCATATCATTTCAGTCCCTGTGACCCACATCTTTAATCTGTCCATAAGACAAAATTCCATTCCGGATGCTTGGAAAACAGCCTTTGTTCTTCCTTTGCTGAAGGGAGGTGACCCCACCTCACTGAACAATTATCGACCCATCTCTAAACTCTGCCTTTTAGCCAAGGTTCTAGAAAAATTGATAAACTCTCAGATCAAAAATTATCTGGACTCATTTAACATCTTACCTCTCCATCAATCTGGTTTCAGGAAACAACACAGCACAACAACTGCTTCTCTGAAGGTTCTTAATGACGCTGTTGAAGCATTGGATGCTAAGGATTATTGTGCTGCTCTTTTTCTAGACCTGTCTAAAGCTTTTGACACTGTGGATCATAACATCCTGTGTCATAAGCTCTCAGAAATCGGTTTCTCTGATCACACCATTGGTTGGTTTTCTAATTATCTGTCCGATCGAAGGCAAGGTGTTCAGCATAACGGTACTTCTTCCAGTTACTTAACAGTTAAAAATGGTGTACCACAAGGCTCAGTCTTAGGACCAACCCTCTTTACAATCTACATAGCCAATGTAGGTCAGAGTATCCCTGATGCATCCTTACATTTCTATGCTGATGATACAGTTGTTTACTGTCGAGCTAAAACAGTAGCTAAGGCCTTTCAGTTTTTACAATCCGCTTTTGACATCATCCAGTCAGATTTGTTCCGTCTCAAACTTGTCCTAAATGCTGATAAAACAAAAGGGATGTTTTTTTCAAGTAGGAAGTCGGTCCCAGCAGATCTTCCTCTGATTTTATCCTCAAATGGTGTTCCAATTGAGTTTGTTGATTCCTATACATATTTGGGTATCCTGGTCGATTCACATCTCTCTTTTAAACTCCACGTGGAAAACCTAGTAAAGAAACTGAAAGTTAAACTGAGTTACTTTTTCAGAAACAAATCATGTCTAACACTGAATGTTAGGAAACGCCTTGTATCTGTGACTTTCCTTCCCTCCATCGATTATGGTGACAATATCTACATGAATGCTCCTACAAGCACCCTGCGGATGTTGTCTATCGTGGTGCTCTAAGATTCATAACTGGCTGTGATTATCGTACCCACCACTGCACCCTGTATTCACTGGTTAATTGGACATCATTAACCTCACACAGACTCTTCCACTGGTACATTTTCATCTTTAAATCACTTCTTGGTCTGCTGCCCTCATACATCTCCTCCTACATGTCTTTGCGTGAGTGCAGTTACAGCGTGCGCTCTCAGGACATGATTAACTGCAGTGTTCCGTCAGTGAGGACTGAACTTGGAAAAAGGGCATTCTCCTATTCCACTCCTGCTTCCTGGAATACCTTAAAAAAGATCTGAAGCTCTCGGCCTTGACCTCTCTAGATGGTTTTAAGAATCTGTTGGAATCCTGGCAAAAACCAATGCAGATATGTTCTTGTTCTTGATTTTATACATCTACCTTATAATGTTTTGCTAGTTTTTGATACTTTGTTTAAAAAAAAAACTGTATTTCTCTCTTGTGTTTTTCTATTGTTTATTGTTTAAGGTAATTTGTATCATTGCTGTTCATCATTCTTTAGTTTGTAGCAGGTCGCTTTTGTAAATGAGTCCACGAGACTCAATGAGATTTACCTGACTAAATAAAGGTTGAATGAATCTTACAAATTTGCATAAAATGATAGAAGAGATATATCTTGTATCATTCAACTATGTTTGTTTTTGCAAACAAAATGATAAATTAAAGGGGACCACATATTCAAAATTCACTTTTTAATGTTTTTTTAACTCAATTTTGGGTATTTACTTCATAAAAAAACAGTCCTAAGGCCAAAAAAATGCACCCAGTGGTTTATTTACTCTAAGTACAGGTAGTCCCCGACTTACGCGCGAGTTCCGTCCCTAGGGGGCGCTCGTATGTCAAAAATTTGTAAGTAGGATCACATAGTAAAAAAAAAATAAAAAAACTTTTTTTAATTTTTTTTTTTATAAATGAATACATGTACAGTACCGGACAGTCAACAAGCACTTAGCCTATCCTAACACAGTTTTTAAAGATGAAGGAATGAGTTGAATTGTCTCCCTTTCACATAAAGTGAAAGTAGCTCCCTTTATAGGAATGGAGCCTGCAGGGAGGAGGGAGATATATCAACTGACTCCTTCATCTTTAAAAAACTGTGTTAGGATAGGCTAAGTGCTTGGTGACTGTACAGTACTGTACATTTATCTATTTATTAAAAATATACAGTACTGTATATACAGTATTTTTATTTTTTTATTGCTTTTTATTTATAAAGAGATAAATGTACAGTACTGTACATTCACCAAGCACTTAGCCTATCCTAACACAGTTAAGGAGTCAGTTGAATGGTGTCCCTCCTCCCTGCAGGCTCCATTCCCATAAAGGGAGCTTGTTTCCTTTATGTGAAAGGGAGACAATTCAACTCATTCCTTCATCTTTAAAAACTGTGTTAGGATAGGCTAAGTGCTTGGTGACTGTCCAGTACTGTACATGTATTCATTTATTTTAAAAAAAAAAAAGTTTTTTTTTTATGAGATGCATGCTCGTAAGTCCGGGACCTCGTAAGTAAGAGCACTCGTAAGTCGGGGACTACCTGTAGATTTATTTTACTGTGATAAGATAGGTTTTGTTTTAAAATACTCTCGCATGTGACGTCACAAGCGAGAGGACAACCCACCCCAACCTGAGTCCAGCCCCTCACCTAGCAACCCCTGGTGCGGCTCCACCCACTTCAGTATAAAAGAGTTGACATTGTTTTTCCTGATTTCATGGCTAAAAATGTCAGAGTCTAGCCAGCTAACTCTCTGACCCTCCTGGCCCAGATAATGGAGCGCGCACTAAGCAGATTTAAAATTGATAGTTTTCAGATGGGACGCTTGAATGAAAAGAGATGCAGCATGTTGCTATGTGTGTGTGTGTGTGTGTGTGTGTGTGTTGGTTTATGTGTCATTAGCAGGACAGACTACGTACCGCTAAACCATTGACAAACCCATGTGTGTGTGTGTGTGTGTGTGTGTGTGTGTGTGTGTGCTGGGCCCGGCTGAGCGAGGGACACAGATAACAAGACAGCCCCGCTGTGAGTGTGTGTGTGTGTGTGTCCGCGAGTGACCGCTCCGCTACCTCCAGCTCGCGCGCACAGGGAGAGGGAGGGAGACGTCAGGGAGGGAGTTGGACATTTATTACAGAGGAAAAATTTAAAATGACACGACAACTTGTACACGTCTGATCTGTCCCACACAATAAATACGTTGCGCAGTCCAGTTCAGCTCAGCGTGAGTTCAGACATCCTCGTCTGCCTTTGGAGGGCGGAGTTAATGTAAGCAGATCTTTGAAGGGCGTGCCACGAGATCTCATTATCATAAACCGGTCGTTCAAAACGAAAGTTAAAAATGGCAGAATTAAAAAGGGTATAATTGATTATCTAAGAATTATTTTGTGTATTAAATTGAATGAACACTGTCTGGATACCACAAAGACATCCCATAAAAATTTTAAAAACCTATCTGTGGTCTCCTTTAATGAAAATTCCTTTCAAAGTGAGTTTAAAATTAAAAACCGCGTTTCTCTCTGAAAAATCCGACTACAAGCGAATGCAACATTTGTGACGTAGGGAGCAGGACCGTCGGTCTGCATCTGCCATTAACGCATATTCATTCTCAGCCAGATCGCCTTTTTTTTGTATATGGTAAATGGTAAATGGAGCTTATTTATACAGCGCTTTCTAGCCCCCTGTGAGGAGCCCCAAAGCACTTTACAATACCAACCATCCACCCATTCATTCACACATTCATACACTGGTAGTGGTAGCCTGCCTTGCAAGGCGCCATCCAGACCTACCGGGAGCAACTCGGGGTTAAGTGTCTTGCCCAGGGACACAACGACACATGGTGGGCGGACGCGGGATTCGAACCTCCAACCTTCAGATCGGGGGTCGACTGCCATTACCACTGTGCCACAGCCGCCCCGTATAACTTGAAAAATGCCGGTTGTGTTGCATTTGGGTGTTCTAATATCATCAGTGAACAAGTGAGCCTTTTCACTTTCCCAAAAGATGTAAGACCTTCGTCAAAAATGGAATAAATAAAGCTGCCCCCCCTCGGACTGAGCTCCCTGCTTCCTGAACAGGTAAGAGTCAAATACATACGGGTGCAGACCTAAATTGGAACCTGCTGTTTCTGCTTATCTAACTTCCTGCTTCCCAAACTGAAGACAAATAGCTCAAATATTCACTTAGATTGATAATTTTGTTGTTTTATTTCTTGTTCACCATGAATATTTATATGGGGCGTTCTAGACTTCTCGCAACGTCACATATGTTGCATTCGCTTGTAGTCGGATTTTTCAGAGAGAAACACGTTTTTTAATTTTAAACTCACTTTGAGCTTGCACCCAACCATTGGTGAACAGCCCATGAGCCTCCAAGGACTTGTAGTTCCGAAATTCGTCAAATGTGTAGGCACTGACACCATTTACAAGGTAGCAAATAATGTCCATATTTGTTGTTGGTGGAAGTAGGCCTGGTTCGGACGTCCATGCCTTAGCTGCTACCTCGTATGGATCAACGTTGTTAATCGGCGTTAACTTCGCCATTTAATGGTCTCTGGCTTCCACGTTGAGTTTATCTCTATACGGCTTCTTCTCATTTTTATATTTACTTTCTATTTTGCAGATGTTATCGTTCTTATCACTGTGTTTATCACGGACTTACTCTGTTTACCTGAACCGGTATCCGCGCAACGCCCCCCCCCAACATGGCAACCGGAAGTGCATAAGTCACGTGTCTGCAAAAGACCGATTTTACTAGAAATTACAACTAGGGGTGTAACGATACACAAAACTCACGAGACGAGACGAGACGAGAAAATCACAGATCTTGCGAGAACGAGACGAGATTTTAACATTAGTTCAAGAAAACTTCAAAGATCGGTTTTATGCCGCAAAAAGGCTTTTATTCTGTTTTAACATGTATTACAAACCCAACTGATGTCTTCATTTTACTGATTGAATCTCCTTAGACCTTAGAACAGTGGTTCTTAACCTTTTTTGAGCTACCGAACCCTCAAGTTTCATATGGCCACTCACCGAACCCCTCTTTTTTAATATATAAAATATGATTTTTTTTTTTCCAAATTCTACAACATCACCTTGCTCAAAGAACAAAAGCAACACAGTGCATGAACTCACAACAACTTTATTCTGGCCCAATAAGAGTTTCATCCCCCAAAAATATTTTTGTACAATTTTTAATCATCAAAGAGGAATTTGGGATAATTTATCTTCAGCTGCTGTTCCGAGTAGCAGATTTGCCATCTTTAATGCAGCTGGTTTTATGAGAGATTCACCAATGGAGTGTGGCTTACCCTGCTTTGCGATCAAATAAGCAACTTCGTACGATGCTGCGAGGATCGGTTTGCTAACAGGTACAAATCCAAGAGCAGGCAGAGTGGCCCTTTCATCATATCTGGCTCGTTGCACCTTGAAATGAACAAAAAAAGGTAATTATTAGGTTGAAAGTGTCAGAAATTACCACAAAATTTTTAATTGACCTTAAACCAGAAAAAGAGTACTAAAACATGTTGCTGAAAAGGTAGAATAAGCTTTTAAATTAGCAAAAGAAAGCAAAAAGAATATATTTGCCCAATTAGGCTGAAAGAAGCAGAAATGAGCACAAAAATGTGGAAATTATCTGAAGAAAATCTAAAATTAGAAAAAAGATTCAGCTGAAAAGTAGCTAAAATAGCAGAAAGAAGCATCACCAGAATGAAGTTGAGAGAGCACATTTTTGCTGAATTAGGATGACATTTTTTTTAATAAGAGCATTAAATGTGGAATTAGCTTAAAAAGCTAAAATTAGCATAGAAACAACATCATATCTGGCTCGTTCACCTTGAATTCAGCAGGCGTTGTGTTCTTGTACTGTATTCTCCGTCTGTGCATCTTCATGAAGTGTTCCTTCAGTTTTGCCGGCGCCAGACTAGTTGCTCAACTTCGTGTTGCATATCATGCAGATAGGACGCTGACTCCCATCCCGTTCCGTGACACAAGTGAATCCATGTCCAACCACTTTCTTTTTTTGCCCGACATATTTACCGTAGTTTGTAAACACACGACGTACAGCCATTTACTTCATGCGCGCGTTATATTTCCGCATCACTGCACTGAATCGTGTGTTGCCAGATTGGGTGGTTCACCGCGATTTTCCTTCTGACTTTTGCGGATAGAGAGTGCTTTGGGCGGGTGGTACTCTATCTGGCAACACCGGTCACACCGGTGTTTACACGCGTGTCTTTACATTCGGGGCAGCGTCGGGACCCTCCATCAATGTAGAGGCGTCTCGTCTGCGGTAGTTCCATCAGTAGTTGGGGCGTCTTCTATAGCAACTTCATCCGGCGAAGCCATGCTGTCCGTGACGCTGACTTGCTAGGGGCTCTGCTAGCGCTAGCAATAGCATCTCGCGAGACAACGTTACCTCTCAACGAGAGATATTGCGGGAGTTTAATATCGCGAGATCTCGTACAACGAGATCTCGTTACATGCCTAATTACAACCATACCTGTTAGAGAACAAACATGTGGTTGGTGGAGGTCTGACGTGAAGCTCCTGCTCCTACACAGAAAAACACACACACAGTCACAAGACTAGATTATCCAAGCACATGACAACGAGATGTAGCTGCTAACAGCTGCACATGCTAACAGCTACAGATGCTAACAGCTACACATGGTAACTGCTACACACGGTAACAGCTACAGATGCTAACAGCTACACATGCTAACAGCTACAGCTGCTAACAACTACACATGCTAACAGCTACAGATGCTAACAGCTACAGATGCTAACAGCTACAGATGCCAACAGCTACAGATACTAACAGCTACAGATGGTAACTGCTACACATGCTAACAGCTACAGATGCTAACAGCTACACATGCTAACAGCTACAGCTGCTAACAGCTACACATGCTAACAGCTACACATGCTAACAGCTACACATGCTAACAGCTACAGATGCCAACAGCTACAGATGTTAACAGCTACAGATGCCAAAAGCTACAGATGTGAACAGCTACAGATGTGAACAGCTACAGATGTTAACAGCTACAGATGTTAACATCTACAGATGTGAACAGCTACAGATGTGAACGGCTACAGATGCCAAAAGCTACAGATGCGAACAGCTACAGATGTTAACAGCTACAGATGCTAACAGCTACAGATGTTAACAGCTACAGATGTGAACAGCTACAGATGTTAACAGCTACAGTACAGATGCTACAGGGGTCTCCAACCTTTTTGAAACTGAGAGCTACTTCGTGGGTACGGAGTCATACAAAGGGCACCAGTTTGATAAACTCTTCGGAAATAACAAAGCGTAAATTGAAAAAAATGTATAATAATAAACATATTTTTAAGAACATATTTTTAAGATAGACATTTTAATATATATATATAAATACAAAAAAAGAATAACAACTGAATAAAATTAAATTTTAAAAGTAGTGAGTTGTGCTATTTTTAGAACAGGTCTGAGGGCACCTCAAATGGTCCTTGGGGCACCCAGGTGCCCGCGGGCACCGTGTTGGTGACCCCTGTAACAGCTACACATGCGAACAGCTACAGATGCTAACAGCTACAGATGCGAACAGCTACACACATAGATATCTTATATAGAACACTAGATACCCCATGGACTGCTCTCGCCTATTGGAGCCGACGAGATTTCAGGCAGCCATCTTGGGGATGTCCACCGCTCCACTCAGCCTTATATATTTGACAGGCACAATAACGTATCAGCGCATTTAATCAATCATAACACGCTGAATAGTAATCCCATTGTCACTTATTTAAATGTTAGGCATACAGCAATTAAAACTGCATGTATAGAAACGTATAGTTTAGCATATTTAAATAATTTTGGTGGAATACAATACCTTAATGTACTGTACATGTTTAACAAGATGCAATCAAAGAAGCAATTTATTCACACACACATTTTGTATACATATTCAGATACTGTAATTATATATATATATATATATATATATATATATATTATATATATATATATATATATATAT
>JBBPBX010089276.1:0-14332 GCA_038048925.1 Garcialebias charrua
TAAATGTCTTTTTTAGGAGAATCACTTCTGACCACAAAGAAGTGGATGCTGGCCCTGGAGGGTAATGTAGTCATTGAGCCAGGTCCTCTTCAGGTGGACTTCACCCCGGCCATGGCTGTTCTTTTTGCATCTTTTTATGTTTTCAACATCGAGTACCAAGAGGATGCTGCCTCAACCTTAGAGTTCATTCAAAGGTCAGTAATGTTCATCAATTAAATAATAATGAATAATTATGCTTTGGAGTGCTACTGGACATTTAGCATCTTTACCAGCTGGTGAACTAAGTTGTTTACATTCTGGTTGTTCAATCCCATTGCATGAAGCATATACAGTATGTGGGAAAGTCTCAAAAGTCAAATATACAAGCGAACACATCTGTGCACTTGTGTGCTCACAAATCTTGCTGCCCACTCAAATGTTGATGTGCTTCATTGAATTTTGCTGCACATGCCCCCTTTATGCGATGGGATTCTCTTCATAAAATATGACTGCTACTAACAGTTCACTTTCAAATGCTCAATTTGAAGACGTGCAAATGTATTTTAAATGGCATATAATTCACAATATTGCTGTCATTTTTGTGCAACGTCAAAGCTTTACAACAGATAAAATCCTACTCAATCATTATTTTAAGTTATTTCTACATTTATTTATATGCAAGTCATAAGTTGATTTATTATAGTTTCAGAAATTAACATTGCATTAATAAAAGTCAAATTTGCACATACAAAGACTTAAAGGCTTAACCTTTTTGAATTAATGCAAATTAAGCACCTGATAATAATTCTACATATTGTAATCTTGTTAGGTTAAGTGAGAAAATGTATTCATAGACAAGTAATCAATGATTCATTAACTGTGTCAAAGTTGTTTCATTCAAGTCCTTGGGCTCCTGGAAGAATAATCTCTGCCTTAGCAGAGAGTAATGGGGGACCCTAAATAAAAACTAAAAGTCAAAACCAATGTAACAGTTAACTTTTTTGTTTAATTTTCATAGGTTTCTCGTCAGGATAAATCCTGAAAATTCAAAGTGTTCCTCCAAGTTCCAAGTAAGCAAGAAGACCGGAAAACTGGTTCAGAGGAAGTCTGTGGCCATGAATCCTCATGTTGCTGCCTTTGTCAAAGAATATGCAGACTATGATTGGCAAAATCATTAAGGTAAGTGTTTGGGTTTATCATGTAAATAACAACTTTTTGTAATAATGTAGAAATTCTTGTAGGGGTTGTATTGTGCAAAATCAACATTTTTGATCTTTATATAATTGTCATTCCTTCATCAAAAACATCCCCAGAGTGTTGCTTTGACCCATTCATGCATGTTTGAGAAATTTGAATCTCCTGTGGTAGCCAAGTGTAGCGTTCTCGATGTGTCGTAACCCCAGATTCCATGAGCATAGGTGCATTCTTTTAAGGCTATTGCTAGTGATTTTACCCCTTTGCACGCATGTGCAGCTGAAAACTGAAAACTTGTAGTCATCGCCCACCTGCTGTGTGGACCCCACCCCGGTCCATATAAATAGCGATGGGCCCAGGGTTTGACTCCCTGATAATAGCATTTTTCTTCAGCTATGGGAGTCAGTCAGGCCTGAATCTTAAAGAGCTGCACCCATACTCATAGAATCTGGGGTTACAGTACATAACTAACATTATATTTCATATAGGCTTCGCCCTTTAAGGCTATCGCTAGTGGGTTAATGGGCAAAGCAGGATGTAGTCTATTCCTCACTGTGTCCGTTCAGTACGACAGTTACACAACCATCTGCTTGTAATCCAAAAATGTTCAGGTCCCTTCTTCATTCATGCATAATTCCACACAGTTGAATCTGTGAGTGTGTGACATGCTGAGTAACAGAGGGACAACATTCCCTGTAGATCAAATTGTCCACAATAATGAATAAACAGGATGGAGATTTTTCTCAAAAACATCAAAATTATCACTCTTACCAGAGGTCTTCATTCAACCTTTATTTATACAGGCTAGCCTTGTTGAGCCACGGGGACTAATTTACAAGAGGGACCTGTCTCAATCACACCCAGGATCAATTTAGAGTTACCAATCAGCCTAACATGCATGTTTTTGGACTGTCTGAGAGCAGAGTGTGTCAGGTATAAACTGGAGACATCACACAGTAAAAACGGATGAATGAGCACTAGGGGTGTAAATTACCAGCTTTATCATGATACAGTATCGATTTGCTTGCATGCCGATACAATATTTCTTGATATCACAAAGTCTGTCACAATATGATTTTGTTTCTATTCGATTCACAAGTCTGTTATTGATATATTAGAATATCAAATGACCGTCTTATTTACATATAAACAAAACAATTAAAATATTATTTAACCATTTTATTTTTGTTATTACAGGCACCAGGCATTTAAATAAAATTAAAAATTAAAAAAACATTTTTCGTAGTTAATGAAAAAATAAAAATAAATTACCTGTTTAGTATAATCTCACATTTTTCATGTTTAAGTGCATTTTTTAATCAGTTAACTTAAAGTGCCCTGATGACTGGAAACCTGTCCAAATATTTTGGTCAATGTGAGTTTTTCCATATGTTTGTGCCTTTAACTTTTTATTCATATAAAAAATCATGCCTTTATTTTCCCAGGAGAATCACCAATACTGGTCTCACCAAGTCACTTCTCATCAACAGACTACATGGACAAACTCATCTTTCAACTCTACTTCTACTAAACAGTAGGACATTGTTCTAAAAGTAAAAAAATGCAGTTTTCTATGTTTTTTTATTGTTTATTCAGTAGTATATTGCAGAGTTGCATAGTTTTAAGATGTTATGTATTTATTGCTTTGTTAAATTGTTGATGTAGGTGTCACTTTTAATTGTAAAAAAGACAAGAATCAACTTTTCAGATTTTTAAAAAATACTAAAGAATGTTTTTATTTTGTCACTCCTTGTCATGAGCTCTTTTAAAACTGATGTATTTTTACAAGTTGTTTTTGAGATATTACTTTTAAAAAGCTGAGTGCCATATGTTTTATTTTTTTATCATTCAAAGTTTTTATTTTTGTGGTATCTGACGTACTACTTCAATATCTAAAAAAAGTTTAGTAGGTCCTCTGGATGGGTTCTTCTGTTTTAACTGTTCTCCAAGAGACTTTTTCAGTTGCAGGTATGCTCAGCCATCTAAGCACTGCTTCCATATGGTGGACAAACAGGTTCAACAATCAAAACTGGTCACATGCAAAAGAGGACCATCAGCCTAATGACTAATTATTAGTGCTCTGATGGTCGGTTATTATTCACAGAAGGCTGAGTCATACTCACAATAACAGTATTGTAAGAGGGGGACAATTGGACACCGAAACCCTCCCTAGTTTACTGACAGGTGGTTTCTCTTCACAAAAATGGCTTCCTTACTCCTCTCTGAAGCCAATATTCCTCTCTATCAAGGATGAGAACATCTTCATACCTGAAGAGTGACCTCTGCCCTGTAGATGAGTGTAAACTGCAGAGTCCTGGCCTGGTTATACATCGGGGAAACAAAGCAACCACTTTTCAAAGGAATGGCCCAACACAGAAGAGCTACATCAGTGTTTTTCAACTCTCGTCCGCAAAGGCACACTGTCTGCATCTTTTCCCTGCATCAGCACACTTAATTTCAATTGATTACAGACTTTTGTTGAACTGCAAAATCTGAATTATTATTATTATTGATATTATTATTATTGATATTATTATTATTGACATTATTATTATTGACATTATTATTATTGATATTATTATTATTGATATTATTATTATTGATATTATTATTATTGACATTATTATTATTGAGACGACGACGACGACGACGACGACGACGACGACGACGACGATGACGACGACGACGATGATGAAAAAAAAAGTCTGTCCCAAAATAATTGTCCACATTTTACAATGCTGTTATTGTGAGTATGACTTAGCCCTTTGTGAATATTAGTCGATAATTAGGGCACTAACAATAGATCATTTGGCTGATGGTCCTCTTTTGCATGTGAACAGACACTTTTTTTGAACCTGTTTGTCCACCATGTGGAGGACGAGCTTATAAGGTTGAGCATACCTGCAATTCCTGAGACTGAAGATTTGTCTTGGAGGAGACACAAAACATTTCAATAAAGTAGAAATGGTTACTAAAAAATGTTTTTGTTTTTCTACATTGACAATTGAGATGCTCCAGGATACTCCCTCAATTGTTTATGTTGTGAATTAATGGGTTAATAGATTACTGAAATGCTTAAAATGGTTGTATTTGCTGTTAATTTTATATGCATGTTTTTGTGTTTTACTTCTAAAATTGTTTGTTAATTAAATGTTTGGTTGTGCAAGAAAATTCTCACTTGTTATTCTAATTTTTTAACATCTGCTTCATATTAACATTGCATTCACTAAGAAAAAACTTCTAAAAACAATTATACATGTATTGAAGTAAAATGTTGTTTTTATACCAAAAGATAGTACAGTGCAACGTTTACACATATTGAAAACAATATTACAGTACTGAAGTTATAGTTTTACAGCAGTTTCACTTTAAAAATGAAAAACAAAAAACAAAACGTTAATTACTGTAATTGGTTTTACAGTACTTTTATACTAAACAATGGTAAATACTGTAACTAGTTTACATTATTTTTACCGTAAAATTAAATACAGTAAGTACTGTATTTAGTTTTGCAGTAGTTTTACCGTAATATAAAATACAGTAACTACTGTATTTAATCTTACAGTAGTTTTACCGTAAAAGAAAATACAGTAATTACTGTATTTAGTTTTACAGTAGTTTTACCGTAAAATAAAATACAGTAACTACTGTATTTAATCTTACAGTAGTTTTACCGTAAAATAAAATACAGTAACTACTGTATTTATTTACAGTAGTTTTACTGTATATAAAATACAGTAAGTTACTGGATAAAAATTGCCAGTAAGTTACTGTAAATTTAACGATAAATCGTTTACAGTGCAGCTTCAAAAACCACCACATTCAGACGCATCCGGGAAATAGGCTACAACTGTTGGGTTCCTTGGGTCAAGCCACTTCTGAACCTGAGCCAACGTAGTAAAGGTCTCAACTTGGCCAAGGAGAAGAAGGGCTGGACTGTAGGCCAGTGGTCCAAGGTCCTCTTTTCCAATGAAAGTAAAGTGTGCCTTTCATTTGGAAATCAAGGTCCAAGTGTTTGGAGGAAGAAGGCTGAGGAACAGAGCCCATACTGCTTGAGGTCCAGTGTGAAATATCCACAGTCAGTCAGGATTTGGGGTGACATGTCCGATGCAGGTGTTGGTAAACTCTGCATTTCTAATAATAATAATAATAATACTTTATTTATAAAGCCCTTTAAAACAACCACAGCTGCAACAAAGTGCTGTACATAAAATCAAGAACATTTAAACACATATCTAAAAAAGCTAAGTCTGGTCCTCTGGACATTCAAAAAATAAAACAAAACAAACAAAAAAAATTAGAAACGTTTCGTCTTTCGTCCGAAAGACTTCTTCAGTCTGAGAAGCTGTATTCAGCTCAGTCTTATAATATTATAAATAATTTAAACACATAAAAATAAAACAGTTGTTAAAACATTGAGATCAATAAAAACACTGCTGAACGAATTCAGTCTGTGCTAAAAGACAGTGAGTAAAAATGTGTTTTTAGAAGAGTTTTAAAAATGGACAGTGAAGGAGCTTGTCTGATGGGAAGAGGGAGATCATCTGTTCCACAGTCTTGGAGCAGCAACAGAAAAAGCTCTGTCCCCTCTGAGCCTCCATTTGGACCTCGGCACCTCCAGGAGCAGCTGATCTGAGGCACCGGAGAGTATGGGTGAAGCAGCTCAGAGAGGTAGGATGGAGCAAGACCATTTAAAATTTTAAAAACAAATAAAATAATCTTAAAATGAACTCTAAAATGAACAGGCAGCCAGTGGAGTGAAGCCAGAGTGGGGGTGATGTGCTCTCTCTTATGAACTCCAGAAGCTGAGCAGCAGCGTTCTGGACCAACTGGAGACGTCTGAGGGAGGACTGGCTGACTCCAAGGTAAAGAGCGTTACAGTACCGGTAATCCAGCCGAGAGGTGATGAAGGCATGGATTACTATTTCCAGCTGCTGTTTTGTAAGAATGGGCTTTACCTTAGCCAGCTGTCTGAGGTGATAAAAACTGGTCTTGACCACCACCCCAATCTGGGAGTCTAATTTAAAATCATTGTCCATTTTAAAACCCAAGTTAGAAATAGTTTTCTTTACATGTGGTGCTAGAGGGCCCAGATCAACAGGGCAAGGTTCACAAGAGCCACAAGGACCAAACACCATCACTTCTGTTTTCTTTTCATTGAAATTTAAAAAGCTTAAAGACATCCAAGCTTTGATGTTTTCAAGACACAACAGAAGTGGCCTGGTTGAGGAGGCATCTTTCTTTTTTAGTGGCATATAGATCTGACTATCATCAGCGTAACAATGAAAAAATATCCCATGCTTTCTGAGGATTGATCCCAATGGAAGTAGGTAAAGGGAGAAAAGCAGGGGGCCTAAAATGGAGCCCTGTGGAACCCCAAAACACAGAAGAGCAGTGGAGGCTTCAGAACCAGCTATGTTCACAGACATGGTTCTGTCTGCCAGATAGGACCTAAATCAGTTCAGTGCAGTACCACAGATACCCACTTGGTGCTGTAAACGTGATATTAAAATGTTATGATCCACAAAAAGGCAGCAGTTAGGTCGAGCAGGACAAGAACCACATGTTCACCAGAATCATTGGCCATAAGAATGTCATTAAAAACTCTGACTAGAGCTGATTCTGTGCTGTGGTGAGTTTTGAAGCCAGACTGAAAAACTGAAAGTTATGCACCATGTTCCCTGAAGGAAGGGAACGAGGTGCATACTTGCTATGGGAATTGCGCCCCCGCGTGATTACCTGAAGGAATATACTCACGCCTTTACGGCTAGGGGCGTCACCGCCGCGCCAGAGGCCCCGCCCTCTGGGTACTTAAGCGGCTTGCGCCCCTCCATCTTTCTCCAAAATTGCACTTCACCGAGCTTTCAGCATTGAAAGGGCCAGATATGTTGCACCTCGTTCCCTTCCTTCAGGGAACATGAGTTATGGTGCATAACTTTCAGTTCCCTTTCAGTCGGTCTCTCGGTGCAACATACTTGCTATGGGAACGTAATCCATTCACGCCCTTGAAATGCTCAACAAAGTGCATATGAGAACATCCGTCCTAAAAGACAGGCATCTCCCAGCTACCTTCTGCAGGGAATGCAGAAAGCACATGCTAAGAGGAAAAAATGCCAAATGTAAAAAACACCAACGTGATGTTTCCACTGGGCATACAGTATATATATATATATATAAACACCAACTAGAGACAGCTTAAGCGTGCTCCATCAGTGTGAATACTTATCATCTCCTTTACCCATGGGAACATCCTGAGAAACAGGAGGAAAAATGGACCCACCACGTCACAAGAAATTGGGTGACAGATGTGGAGGTAGAAAACCCAAGCCAAGCACAGGGTAACCTCTCAGGTCCTTGTTAACTTTGGAATGTTGTTGTTGTTTGTTGTGGGACAAAGCAACCAAAGCCTTAGGCTCTCAGCCAGATCCCTTCAGAGGCCAGGCTGAAAGTTGCCATAACTCTGGACGTGGGTGTAGAAGCTGTCCACGCGCCTGAGTCAGCAGGTCCCTGTGAGAAGGCAATTGCCATGGTATCCCAGATAGCATTGAAATCAACTCCGGGAACCACGTTTTCTGTGGCCACCTGGGGGCTATGAGAATCAAGGAGAGAGCTCCCTGACATACCCGTTCCAATGTCGCCCCGATCAGAGGGACAGGTGGAAAGGCATAGTAGAGCACCCCTGCAGGCCAATCATGTGCCAGAGCATCCATACCCAATGGAGCGTCTGCTTCCCTCAAGGAGAAATAAAGGTCACAGTGTGAGCTAGCCCTGCAGGCGAACAGGTCCACAGAGGCTTTCCCAAATCGTGACCAGACCTGTTCCATAATCCGTGGGTTCAGGCTCCATTCTGACGCCAAAAGAGGTCCTCTTGAGAGGGCGTCCGCTCCATAATTTAGTTCACCAGGGACATGAGTCGCCCTAAGTGACAAGATCCTTGGAGCACACATGTGAGCATCCTCTGCGCCAGTCCTAGGAGGGCCTGGGACCTTGTCCCTCCCTCTCTGTTGATGAAGGACACTGTGGTCCTGTTATTTGATTTCACCAGGATATGTTGTCCAGCAATCAGGCCTTTGTTGAAGAAGTTTTTTAATGACAGGAATATGGCCAACAACTCCAGGAAGTTGATATGTAATCTTGCTTCCTGTTCGTTCCAAAGGCAGCGGGCATTCTGATTTCTACAGATCGCACCCCATCCTGTTTTTGAGGTGTCCGTCGTGATGACCACACGAGATGACACCCTTCCCAATGAGACCCCTTCCGTGAAAACGGACAAATCTCTCCAGGGTTCCAGGGCCTCCAGGCACTCTGAATCTATCCTAACCTTCTCTGCCTGATTAGGCAGGTCAGGTTGTATTCGTTGGTTTAGCCATAGCTGCATGGGCCGCATTTTCAGTAATGCGTGTGGCACACAGGGAATGGCTGCCGCCAAGAGGCCTAAAAGGCGTTGGCAGGTTTTCACAGGGACCCGTTGGTCCAGTTTAAATCTTTCCAGGCAACGGCGAATGGAGGAAACTCGTTCCTTCGAGAGCCATGCTCTGTACTGGACGGTGTCGATCTGTACTCCCAAAAATACGGTAACCCGTGATGGAGTCGTTTTTTTGTAGGTTTATGACAAAACCAAGAGACTCCAGGTGAGAAATCACCCTATAGGAGTGTGACTGGGCCTGCTTTCTGCTTTCAGCCAGAATCAGCAGGTCATCTAGGTAATTCATGACCCTGAGTCCTTGATTCCTAAGAGGGGTCAGGGCTGCATCCAGACATTTAGTAAATGTACGCGGAGTAGTCTTTAAACCAAAGGGTAAAGCTTTGAATTCATAAGCGTTTCCCTCGAAGGCAAAGCGTAGGAACTTTCTGTGTTTCCTCCATACGCCTATATGAAAATAGGCATCTTTTAAATCCACTGTACACGTGTAGTCTCCAGGTCTCACAGACTGGAGGACTTGCCGTAGTGTAAGCATCTTGAACTTAAATGTTTTAATCCTCTTGTTGAGGGTCCTGAGATCCAGAATCGGTCTCAGGGAATGATCCTTTTTGGGCACCAGGAAGTATTTGCTATAGTGACCAGAGCGTAGCTTGCGTCCTGAGACCAAACTAATCCCTCCCTTTTGCAGCATTGTTGAGATTTCCTCCCTCAGCACGTGTGCACGTGTAGGGTTGATTTTAGATTGCAGCACCCCTGTGAAGCGGGGCAGTCTATTTGAGAACTGTAACTTGAGCCCGTGATATATCGTTGTCATGACCCAATCATTTGGTAGACACGCCTTCCAGGCCTGCGCATGCACGCTGAGCCTGGAGGGCATGTTGAATTGCTGCTCGTCGTGTTTTAGCGCCAGAGGGGTGATCTTTGACCCCTCTTGCGCTTTTTTGAGCAGGTTGGTCGGCCCGACAGAAGATATTGCGAGATCTGACCGTCTCTGGCATATCTCGTGTATCCCGTTGCGGTTCATAGTTTGACCACATGGTTTGTTTATAAAAATGGGACTCGAGTCAAGAACCAGGGCAGTCTGTGCTTTGGTACTTTTATTTTTGTACATGTCTGAAACAGTGTTTGTTTTGTTTACACATGCAATAGTCGAGTCATGTTTGGTGCGCGCACACATGCCACTCGCTCCTCGTAGTTTTTTCAAGGGGAGACTGGGCTCAAGAGGTTAGGTTCCCGTACCACGTGGGCGGGCAAACCTGTAAAATTATCAGTTTGTCCTGTTTCATCAGGTTCGAGTCTGTTTTCCACATTGGGTCACTGAAGAGGTCCTCGGCCGGTACTAGAAGGTTTCACCGTCACCAGCGGGTCTCTTCCGTGGGAGGCCACGCATGTCTTCCTTTGGGGGTGCAAAGCTTTTCCTCGGCAACCCCTCACGGAGGGCTTCCGCCTGTTTGCGTCTTTGTTCCAGCCTGGCCTGGATGCGTTCCAGGGCTCCCCCGAAGAGTCCCGTCGACTCAATCGGGTGCTGGAGGAAAGTGGACCTCTGGTTTTCCGGGAGGTCCGACAGAGTTAGCCAAAGATAACGCTGGGTGACAACTATTTCCGCCATTGCCTTGCCTTGGGAAATGGCTATTGTCCCCATCATGCGGAGCACGAGGTCCGAGGCACGGCGGGCCTCCTCCATGGCTTCCGTTGCGGCCTGCTCGTCTTTTGTTACCTGGATATGTTGCAGTTTTTCCGCCAGGTATGCCTGCACCATGGTCGATGCATTCATTGCGCGAGCCGCGAGGCCCTGAGCCTTGTAGCACTTCTTGAGTTGTTTCTCCGAAGCGTGGCAGGCCCTGCTGGGTGCGCGGGTTTCGTCCCCATGGCTATGGGGGCCAGGTGAGGCGCCAGAGTCTCCTCTATCATGGATGCATTGGCGAGGCTTACTGTCTCCATTCCCGCGACGTCAAGGAGTCGGGATATGGCAACATGATGGAAGCTCCGGGTTCCGCCCAGGAGCGTTTGAGATCCATGAGGAAGTCTGGAAAAATGGGCATTTTCTGCGACGTTGTCGGCTGTTTCGCGTAGAAGAAGCTTCCCGCTAGCCTCGTAGCCTGTTGGCGAGGCATGGAGTCTGGCCACGTGACCTGTAGGGCATCTGCCACCCTATGGCACAGGTCGAACAGGGCAGGTACCGACAAGTCCTGTTCCGGAAGGATTTGCACCAGGTTCTGGGAGGAATCCACAGTTTCTCCTTTGTGACCATGTTCGGCGTCTTGATCGGACACTTCAGGCGTCGAGTCCTCGGCGGCAACTGAGGAGTCCGACATGTTGTCCTCTCCGACTCAGCTGTTGCATTCCAGGTCCACGTTGTCGGGCTCCGGTTCAGGAGCGAGCACTTTAGTGCGACGTGCGACCATCAGCACCGCGTTTCTAGCCATGGATTTGGCCAACGCGTCAGCCCGTCGTTTCCTCACTACTGCCGACATTCGACGGCAGTGAGAGCAGGAGTCGGGGAATTCCAGCCTTTCCTCGCGTGCAGAATCCCTAGGCAGACAGGACAGGCCTCGTGGGTGTCCGTCGCCGAGAGGGAGTAGCCGCAGCCGCTGGGGCATGGGCGCGAGCGAGGACTCGTCGTCCTGGTTTTCCTCCTCCTTGTCCTCCGTTTTCCCTTCTCGGGAGCCATGTCCGACGAGAAGCGTCAAAGTTGTTCCTAGTTTTCTTTTGTTTGAAGCCGTCTTCTCCGTCGTCTTGCTTTCGCTGGTTAGCTTGCTAATGATTAGCAGGAGGTTGTGACGCAGTTAGCGCCGTCGAGCGAAAAAGCTGCGGAAAAGAAGAAAACTTCGAAGGTGAGTAGAAAAACGCTGGACTAGCTTTCGCCAGCCCAGCAATACGCAGGAAAATTTCTCTGTATGCTCAGTGTAGGGAGCAAGCTCACCTCAGTCGAGCGATGCGACAACAGAGAAGTCCCACGAAGTTCAGGTGTTAAGCGAGGTGAAGGGCAAAAAGAGAAAGATGGAGGGGCGCAAGCCGCTTAAGTACCCAGAGGGCGGGGCCTCTGGCGCGGGTGTGACACCCCTAGCCGTAAAGGCGTGAGTATATTCCTTCAGGTAATCGTGCGGGGGCGCAATTCCCATAGCAAGTATGTTGCACCGAGAGACCAGACTGAAAGGGAACGGGGGGGGGCATCTCCCAAGTGGGGAGGGAATATTTTTTAACCAAATCCAAACTTGTGAGATTTTCTTCAGCCCCAGAGTCAATTAAAGTGGACAGGGACAGGCCTTGTTGATTTATTTGTATTACAGTTGGCAGCAAGAGTTTAAATGGGGACGAAAGTGCTGAGGTACCACCAGTATCTCTCGCTTTACTGGTGGGCGTTTTTGTTTCTCCCAAAATGGGCAGCAAGGAAGATAGTGCCCAGGATTATCACAATAAATGTAGACATCAGTGTCTTTACAACATTGTCTCTCCTCAGGAGACAGTCGTGTGCGCCCGACCTGCATTGGTTCGAGCTTAGGTATGGCGAGGGGATGCGTTGTCTGAACCAAACGGCAAGACTTGGACCCGAGGGAGATTGGGACTTGTAGTTCTCTGGGATCTGTTTGTAGGAGTGTGGCTCACCTGGTGAGATCGCGAACCCGGAAGTGGAAGGCCTTTGGAAGTTGTAGTCCCATTCTCTTCTTCTTTCGCGGAAGTGGTCATCCATGGAGATAGCCAGGTCGATTAGTTGGTCAAACCCCTCAGGTTCGTCTTGAGCAGAGATTTGGTCCTTGAAATGATCAAACAAAGAGTTTAAGAAAGTACCTTGTAGTGCTAGTTCATTCCAACCGGTCTGGACCCCATAGCACACCCATGTTTCTGCTGCTCCCCATATGTGAAGTAGGCTGACTGCAGGCACAGTTTCAAGAATTGACACAGTTGCTCTGTGGAAAGCGTGGCCCTGCTGTTCAGAGTGGTGTCTGATTTTAACCTTAAACTGACCACCTCTACTGCCTCATCAACAGGAATGCACGTAAAGAGTGATGTGACATCAAAAGAGACCATTGTTTCATCAGTCTCCATGATGACATCCCTCACCTTTTTTATGTTTATGTTTATTAAATTTGTTCATTTTTTTACAAAAGAAACAATACAAGACAATCTCATAAATGATAATGTACAAAATATAAAAAATGAAAGGTAGCAGAAAGAAGAATAAATCTTATTATATCTGCCCCTTACTTCCAACAATCAGATTAAACAATAATAATCAACCATGTAAACAATAATAATCTTCAACCAACTTTTTCCAACAATCAGATTAAACAATAATAATCTTCAACCAACAGTACAAAATGACTAACTCTTTCTAATTTTCTAACTAATACAATACACATTTTCTAACTAATACAATACACATTACGCTATTTCATATATTTTTTTAACACATTTGTTTTGATCATTTTCTTAAATGTAAACATTGACTTGGCATTTTTAACTACATTCTCCAAGCCATTCCATAATCTAATTCCCTGGATTGAGGTAGAACGTCCCTTCAAACTAGTTCTGAATTGTGGTTTTACAAACATCTCTGTCCCCTTAAGATTATAACAACTTTGTCTTTTAACAAAATGCATTTGGATATTTAAAGGTAATGCATTATTTTGAGCCCTATACATAACTGATAAAATATTATAGTCTACCAAATCATGGAACTTCAATAACTTCAGTTGATAAAATAATGTACTTGATGGATGACGGTAATGTTTTCTAGTGATAATTCTTACAGCTCTTTTCTGTAATACAAAAATAGGCTTTGTGATTGTTTTACACGCATTCCCCCAAACATCAATACAATAGATTAAGTGTGGAACAATGATTGTGTTATACAACAAATACAGAGCTTTATCATTCAATAGGTCTCTGACTTTGTACAGTACTGCAATCGATTTAGCTATTTTTATTCTTACAGAATTTATGTGTTGTTTCCATGTCAGTTTGTCATCAATGATAACACCCAAAAACTTCACCTCACTCACTCTACAAATCTCAACATCCTCAATTTTGAGTGGAACATCAACAGTTTTCTTTTTATTACCGAATATCATGTAATTAGTTTTTTCTAGATTTAATGATAATTTATTTATTTTAAACCAAGTTTGTATCTTGACAAATTCTGTCTTTATCAATTCCAACATTTGTTCTATATCTTCACCTAAACAGAAAAAAGTGGTATCATCAGCAAAAAGTACACATTTAAGGAGTCCTGACACATTTACCAAGTCATTCACATATAAAATAAAAAGCTTTGGTCCAAGTACAGAGCCTTGGGGAACTCCACATGTGATATTACAGAGGTCAGATCTTACATCATTTATTTGTACAAATTGTTTCCTATCTTTTAAGTAGCTAGATACCCACTGTAATGCTGGTCCTCTAATACCATATTTGTTCAGTTTTTCAAGGAGAATGGTGTGATCAATAGTATCGAATGCTTTTTTTAAATCAACAAAAATACTGATACAATATTGTTTTTGATCGACAGCAGTAGTTATTTGTTCCATTAATTCCATGAGAGCCATTGATGTAGAGTTTTTTGCTCTAAACCCATACTGACTGTTGCTTAGAATATTTTGTTTGTCTATAAATTGATCTAGTCTGTTTACATGTACAAATAGTTTTTCATCCACAAAGTCCATGGTGTTCTGTATGTGGTGTTCTGAGCTGCCAACTAAAGGGATGAGTAAAGATGCCAGATATTTGGAAACATTG
>JBBPBX010089277.1:0-14332 GCA_038048925.1 Garcialebias charrua
GCAGGCCAACATATGTCTGGGCATGTAATGCCCCTTTTCCACCGGTCGGCTCGGGTCGGATGTTACGTCATATGTGCGTCGCAGAGACCCCCTTTCATCCTTTCCCACCGGATATTCCGAGCGGAGCCGCGCGAGATTTCCTGAGATTTTCGGGCCGGTTTCAGAGGGGTACTGAGGCGAGCTCACCCGCTCCGGAAGGAGGGAGGAGGAGACTCGAGCAGTTTTCACGGAAGAGAGGGAAGCGATCACGGCAGGACTTTTACATGAATAACACGGTAAAAACAATTATTATTTTATAAATTTATAGCAAAGATGGGTCTTCAGCTGAACGTGTCCTTAATAAAATCACGTACTGCTCAAAACTGCAGGATTTTAAAAAGTAGATTCGCCACGAGCAACACGCGGCGCGCGGGCGGCTTTATGTCTTTAAATGTAGCTCAATGAACAGATATAAAATATATTTCATAGCTGGCTTAATAGTACGAGGGCTCCTGAGCTTAACCACGCTTTAATATTGTCACGTAGTGGTCAAATATGCTGCATTTAAAGTAGTTTCGCTTTGACTGTTTCCAAAACCTGTGCTTGCACAACGAAAATAAATTATAAAAATTCGAATTTTATTTCAAATAACTCCAACAGGATACAGACAGTATATGAACATGTTGTGATCACACTAGATTTTTTTGAAAAATATCAGCTATGTGGTTTTTGATAGAATTGATAATATGTGACACAAAGTAGAAGGGAGAAAATTAATGGACGTAGCTTGACACATTTATGTCTATAACACATTGAATTTTATTTCAAATAACTCCAACAGGATACAGACAGTATATGAACATGTTGTGATCACACTAGATTTTTTTGAAAAATATCAGCTATGTGGTTTTTGATAGAATTGATAATATGTGACACAAAGTACAAGGGAGAAAATTAATGGAGGTAGCTTGACACATTTATGTCTATAACACATTGAATTTTATTTCAAATAACTCCAACAGGATACAGACAGTATATGAACATGTTGTGATCACACTAGATTTTTTTGAAAAATATCAGCTATGTGGTTTTTGATAGAATTGATAATATGTGACACAAAGTACAAGGGAGAAAATTAATGGAGGTAGCTTGACACATTTATGTCTATAACACATTGAATTTTATTTCAAATGACTCCAACAGGATACAGACAGTATATGAACATGTTGTGATCACACTAGATTTTTTTGAAAAATATCAGCTATGTGGTTTTTGATAGAATTGATAATATGTGACACAAAGTAGAAGGTAGAAAATTAATGGAGGTAGCTTGACACATTTATGTCTATAACACATTGAATTTTATTTCAAATAACTCCAACAGGATACATTTAGTATATGAACATGTTGTGATCACACTGTGTTGTTTAAAAAAAAAAAAACAGTTTCTGGACTAAATTAATCACATTTTTCTTTTACAGTCAACAGAAGAAAATCGCCAGAATTCAACAACCTGTGTCATCTTCTGGAGGAAGACGTGAGACACCAGATGGAAATTTGTTACTTCTGTTTGTCACTTCAAACTTTTCCTATTAAACGTTATATTTTCTTAAGTGGTGTCCTCGAACATTCAATTTCCTAAACTTATTTTATAATGTGAAGTGTGTATTGTGTTTAAATCCATACTGGAAGTTAAGAGAACTTTCCATTTGCATTTGACCTTTAAAGAATCATAAGATAAAGATTATTAGAATCTGCTCAACTGTTATTACGTTATAAATTATTTGGTTCTAGGATGAAGTCATACAAAAAAAGTCAAAAATTAAAAGTGGCCAAAGTCCTTTGGACAGTTTAAAGTTAAAGAATTCACAGACCATCCATCTACCATCTACCCATCTACCACCCAGCAGCAACTTTACCAGGGAAACTCTGGCAGTTTCAAAGATCACAGTGTGATGTTTTAAATCAACTTTATTTATAAAGCACATTTTAAAAACCACAGGGTCAACCAAAGTGCTGTACAATAACATAAAAGACAAGTTAATTAAAAACTATAAAAAGCATACAAAAATAAATACATATACCAGTCTTACTGCAGGTGTGTTAACATGCCATAAAAGATAAGATCACGTGTTAAAAGCCAAGGAATAAATGTGTGTTTTTAAATAAGATTTAAAAAGTTTTGAGGACTGTCAGCAGCAACTGCTCAGCTGATCTGAGATCGGGGAGGGCAGGAAGGTTGAAGCAGCTCAGATAAATATGGTTTTGCAACTTTATCAAGCACCTTGTGCATAACTAAATAATAAAATATGCTTTAAAGCTGCAGTATGTAGCTTTTTTTATGAACATATTTCTTCACTCTGTCACTACCTCCTGACAGACTGATGTTAGCCAGGTAATCTCTGAAATTTTTAAAAAAAAAATATTGTCCCCTTGCTTCTCCAGGTGGTAAATAAGCATTTCTAAAAAGAAAAGGTGACCCGCCATTTTCCAGCCAATAAAAACAGAGTTTGTAACCAGCCAATAAAAACAGAGCTTGAATTTGAATCAGCCAATAAAAACAGAGCTTGAATTTGAAATTCAACAGACCACAAGGGGGCAGAGCCACATATGGCTCTGAGGGGGAGGGATCAGAATGCTTTGCCTGTTGAAAATATTTCTAACTGCTGCAGTTCTACAGAAACTGCATACTGAACCTTTAATACATCTTTATTGTAAAAATACTAAATTGGAAAATACATGGGTTTAAAGAAGGCAACAAGGTAGGATTATGAATTGGGTTTAAAGATTACAGCTCATGAGGTACAAGTCATTTCTTAGTCGTGGTGATCTGGAGAAGGCCATCCATGCCTTTGTGACCTCCAGACTTGATTATTGTAATGCTTTGTATCTTGGCATTAATCAATCCTCCATCTCCCGTTTACAGCTTGTACAGAACTCTGCCGCGCGCTTTTTGACCAACACACGAAAATATGAACACATCACTCCTGTCCTGTCCTCTCTACACTGGCTCCCAGTTCAGTTCAGGATACAGTTCAAGTTGCTGCTGTTTGTTTTCAAAGCTCTGAATGGACTTGCTCCCCTCTACATCTCAGAACTTCTGAAAGTCCATCAGCCTGGCAGGGACCTACGATCTGCCAGTCAACACCTGCTGGAGGTGCCTCGCTCGAGGTACAAGCAATGGGGAGACCGGTCATTTTCTGTCGCCGGCCCAAAAGCCTGGAACAGCCTCCCCCTTGAGCTGCGTGCCACCTCCGATCCGACTCTGTTCAAAACCAAATTGAAGACCCACTTGTTCAAAAAAGCTTTCAGTGTGTAACTTTTATTATTTTGTATTTTAGTATGTAGCATCTTTATTTCAATTGCATTTTTATTTCCACTTGTTCAAAAAAGCTTTCTGTATGTAACTTTTATTACTTGTGTTATTTTAGTATGTAGCATTTTTTATTTCCATTGCCTTCTTTTATCGCTGTGGTTTCTTATTCTATTTTCATTGATTTATTGTTCCCGTTTATTCTTCTTTTTATCCTGTTAAGCACCTTGGTCAATGCAAGGCATTGTGGAAGGTGCTATACAAATAAAGTTTATTATTATTATTATTATTATTATTATTATAGGTACTCATTATAGCATGACATCTCTTTCACAACATTCTGTCAAAGCCTTTATTGTGTTCTTCTTCTAGTGGTGGCTAGTACTGTAGTAAATAGCTTGAGGGAACACTACTGCCACCATGTGGTAAGACGAGTAGGATTCTGGACCCCGCCCACAGAAGGGGTACAAAAAAGCTGTGGAAACAGAACATAGATGTGACCCGACCCGAACTGAGCCGACCTGAGCCGATCCAACCCGAGCCGAGCGGTGGAAAAGAGGCATAACAGCCCTTTGTTTGTCCCAAGCTCTGGGCAGGTAGAATGCATTGTATGTTGGTATTAATCAATCCTCCATCTCCCGTTTACAGCTTGTACAGAACTCTGCCGCGCGCTTTTTGACCAACACACGAAAATATGAACACATCACTCCTGTCCTGTCCTCTTTACACTGGCTCCCGGTTCAGTTCAGGATACAGTTCAAGCTGCTGCTGTTTGTTTTCAAAGCTCTGAATGGACTTGCACCTCTGTACATCTCAGAACTTTTGAAAGTCCATCAGCCCGGCAGAGCTCTACGATCTGCCAGTCAACACCTGCTGGAGGTGCCTCGCTCAAGGTACAAACAATGGGGAGACCGGTCCTTTTCTGTTGCCGGCCCAAAAGCCTGGAACAGCCTCCCCCTTGAGCTACGTGCCACCTCTGATCTGACTCTGTTCAAAACCAGTCTGAAGACCCACTTGTTCAAAAAAGCTTTCAGTGTGTAACTTTTATTACTTTTGGTATTTTAGTATGTAGCATTTTTATTTCCATTGCCTTGTTGTTGTTGTTTCTTATTCTATTTTCATTGATTTATTGTTCTAGTTTATTCATCTCTTTATCCTGTTAAGCACCTTGGTCAATGCAAGGCATTGTAGGAAGGTGCTATACAAATAAAGTTTATTATTATTATTATTATTAAATCCCTAGAGGATGAGCAGATGCACAAAGTGTAACTTACACAAAATCACAAACATAACTAAATATATACGTTATATCTAGCACACAGCCACACACAGTGATAATCCACTACAGATCAACTACACATAAATCCATAGTACAAACGTACACAAATCCATAGTACAAACGTACACAGAGACACATTCTTCTAACTAGTCTAAACTTTTCTTACCGAGTTAACTTAACAAAGAGTCACGCACACACAGAGCCACAAAACATCAGATTCAGGAGACAGCCATGGGGCATAAATATCTGAAGGCAACCAAGGCTTATCAGTGGCTGACCAATCAGGAGCCAGAAGAAGCAGTAGAACATCTCCATAATAATGCAAGGCACCTAGATGATTTTGCATTGCAAGGCTCCTAGGAAATTTCAGCATTCCAGGAGACAACATAAACAGGAAAGGTCCGTTTGCTCCTCATTTTTTGTGTGCACACAAAGAACAATTTGAAGGCTCTTATACTCTGATTATTCTTGTAACCTGTGTCTATCAATAAATCATTTTGCTGCTAGAGACCCCTCGTCATTTGAACACAGCTGTAAAATCCTTCAATACGTACATTTGATTATTTTATATTCACTTAGATTCTTTACAAGAGGTGTACATTGTATATACAAAAATAATAATTATCTTCTCACCTTGTTTTTTTCTCATCCAGATCCCAGAGACCCTAACTCCTAAAGAGAAACCTGGTGGTCCAAAGAACGACAGGTCATCTATACCAGCAGCCTTTGCCGCAGGATCTAAATATAAAACAGATTCTCTGGAACAACATGCCAAAGAACAGGCGATTGCTCTTTGGATTGGACGAACAGGTCTACCTGCTTGCACAGTTGAGGATGAAGATTTCATCCTTATGATGGAGACCTTTGATAAGAGGCTCACCATACCAAAAAGAACAAAAATAAACAACTTGGTTGACAAGATTTATGATGGTGAAAAGCAAAAGTTCAAAGAGAGGCTTGCAACAGCACACAAAACAACAATTGGACTGGACATATGGACCAAAAAAGGCCTTACAGCATCATTTCTAGCAATTAGTGCATGTTTTTTTTGCACTGTTGAAAAAAAAGCATAGCACATACTGTTGAGACTTGACCAGCTCCCTCACCCACACACTGCTGAGTGTATAAAAACCCATGTAGATAAATGTACAGAGGACTGGGGAATACCCCAACACAAAATTCTGACAGTCATAACTGATAATGGAAGCAACATGATTGCTGCGTTCAAAGCTAATGAGCCGGATGAACTCACTAGCTCTGAGGATGAATCCATCGATGTGAGTGACACAGAAGACTCTGAAGTGATTGGACAAGAAGACCAAAGGTAAATTGTTTTAATTTACTGTTGAGATTTTTAGTGTGTCAGTCACATTGATATACGCTAGGTTATAATCAATTTTAGCAACTGTTTATGACAATTTTATTGAATTTCCTATATGATATTAAGAAAGTTTCTTTTTCTCTGTGTTTTGTCCTCTCTATCTAGGTTTGTAGCCATAGACAGGACTCCATGTGTTGTACACACACTGCAACTCGTTGTGAACTTGGTCCAGAAAGATGCAAGTATAAACCAACCGACTGCTGGGCAAAGTTAAGACTGCTTGTCAAGCTCTTTCGCAAGTCGTCAGTGGCAACACAGCGTTTGCTCCAGGTATGTCAACTAACTGTGGTCAATGACTGCCCTACTAGATGGTCCAGCACATATCTGATGATGTCACGACTTCTCCAAATCAAGGACTCAGTAGTTCAGGTTGCAGATGAGATCAAGGACTCAGTAGTTCAGGTTGCAGATGAGATCAAGGACTCAGTAGTTCAGGTTGCAGATGAGATCAAGGACTCAGTAGTTCAGGTTGCAGATGAGATGAACTGGGACTATCTACTGCCAAGCGAGTGGCAGAAGTTGACTGCTCTTAGAGATTTACTTCTCCCCTTCGCTGAGCATACTCAGATGCTCCAGAGCGACACAGTCTTTATCCCTTGTGTTGCCTGCCCTTCTGGACTTACACGGTCATCTATCGGAGTTCCCCAACGCTCAAGGATCTACTTTCAAGGACCTAGCTTCCCTGGCAAATAAGATGAAGGAAAACATGGACAAACAGTTCAGCTGCTTTCTTGATCACACTGATTCTAAGTTTTCACCCCTCGTTGCTGCTGCTTGCTACCTTGACCCGACAGTTGCACCTGAAGCAGTCCTTGAAAATGAAAATGAGCAAAGTGAGGCACTTCTGGGAAAAGCAGAAGAGTACATAGCTCAGCTGGTGCCACCTGTTTTACAAGAAGATGAGGCTGAGATGAGAAGTCAGGGGAGGAGGGAGAGGAAGAAACCAAAGAGGGACCACAGAGAAAGCGGCCTAGATTCAAGTTTTTGCCGAGTCGGCCATCCAGATCTGGCTTCTCAAAGCCATGTGTCAGGCAGGAAATGAAGAAATTCAAGGAGCAGCTGTCACAGTCTATAAACCAAGAGACTGCCCTTGAATTTTGGGCTGCACAGGGAGATTCTGTGTATCCGAGCCTAAAACCTATTGCATTAGATCTTCTGGCCATGCCAGCAACTCAAGCATTTGCTGAGAGGGTCTTTAGCATTACAGGTGACCTCAGTCGTGGCCGTCGAAATAGAGCAAGAGTCATTTTAGAGCGAAGTGCTTTCCTTAAACTGAATCGAGGTCGTTAAACTTAATTTGCATACCCACCTCGTTACCAAGCTTATTAGTGCAGGTGAAGACATGTTAAAATAGTGTTCTGTTTGGACTTTTTGCATTCTAAACAATGTTGTGGTAAACATTTTTGTTGGTTCATTTTTTTCATACTTACTTTAAAGACCAGATACAGACTTATTCATTTTAGATTTCAAAACTTCCAGTGGCATGTTTCATACATTAAGAGAATAAGAAGAGATACTGTATATTTTATTATTTTGGTTTAGAATGTTTGCACAAGTTAAAGATAGTCAAAGTTTTGGACAGTCTGTTTTTATGTCTTCATTGTCCTGGCTGAAAACTTTGAGTTTAACATGTGTGTTCCCTTTTATTAGAATATTGGGCATTTGTTGTACTTCATTGCAAATTTTGAGAAATAAAGCCACAAAATGAGTGTTTTTGTTTTGGGTATTTTTTTGTTTAGTTTCAGCTTCTGCTGCTATTTTAGCTACTACTGTATTAAGCTGTTTTATGCTAATTTAGGCTTGTTTCAGTCAACCAATTCCACATTATTTGCACTTATTTCAACTTTTTCCAGCCTAATGCTGCAAAATTGTACTCTCTCTTCTAATTTCTAAGACATTTAAGCTTCTTTCTATTTTAGATAATATATATAATAATATTCAGCTGTTTTTAGCTAATTCTTGAACAAATGACATTCACACATGCATTTTCACAGGAAATGCAATTTCAACAAGCCCATTTCTTCCAGTAAAGAGAAATTTTACAGAATTTCAATTTTTTTTAAAACTTTTTATCTGTGATATGTGTTCTATTCTGAATAAAATATTAAATGTTGGCATCTCCACATCATTGCATTCAGTTTTTATGCACAATTTGTTTATTGTCCCAACTTTTTTGGAATCCAGTTTGTAGTATATTCAAGTTTACACATGTTTAACAACCTTTTAAAATGCACCAAAAGCAGGGAATGGCATCTCTTTTATTCCAAATTTTCTCAGAGAGGACCCTTGACAAAAACATAATTCACATGATCAGTTCTGTGAGCACCTTCAAAAGCAGGTTGCAACTGCTTACAAGTCGGCTGCAACGCAGGGACCTGCGAAACTTCCCACACATGGAGGCAGAGCTACAGCGCCAAGGGAAAGAGGTCACACAACTGGACAGTGCACACTTTTCTAAGCAGGTTCAGAGCATCTCAGCAGAATTTGAGAGACGATTTAATGACTTTTCCTCCATCGAGCCTGTTACCAGCTACATGTGTTATCCTTTTGGAAATGTTGATGTGGATGACATTGTGTCCAAATTGGTGTCCGTGTTTCAGCTGGACAGCTCTGGTGTTGAAAATGAGGTGTTGACTCTGCAAAATGACATTGGGATCAAATCCAGAGCATCACCTGGCGTGAATGGAGAGTTCTGGAGTCTGCTGTCAGAAGAAAAGTATCCTAACATCCGAAGATGTGCTTTGAACTTAACAGCACTTTTTGGATCTACCTACCTGTGTGAGTCTGCTTTTTCACACATGAAAATCATCAAGTCCAAAACCAGATCCACAATGACTGATGATCATCTGGAGACCTGCCTGCGCCTTGCAACCACCTCATACTGCCCCGCTTATGAGACCCTGGCCTCCTCCTCTCAGTGTCAGAAGTCCCACTAAGGTAGAGACACATTTATTTTATACAGCTTGCATAAAAATTGTCTCCTATAGACTTGTCACAATGTGTCTGTATGTTGTTTTTTTATTAAATTTTAGACCAGACTAGTTAGCTAGCTAGTGTTATTTATTTATTTATTTTGCAGTTTGGGTGTGCCCTTCATTTTCTGTACCTAATGTGTGTGTGTGTGTGTGTGTGTGTGTGTGTGTGTGTGTGTGTGTGTGTGTGTGTGTGTGTCTTGTCTTATAACCAGGTGGAACTCTGAATGGCCCTTTGAAGCCAGCATTCTGGACCAGTGAGGGACTTCAGCACCTGCAGATGACACACCATCCTGCTGCACAGAGCAGCTGCCTAGTTTTGATATTTAGGTTTTATTGAGATTTGAAATTGTTGGAGATTTGTAAATCTGCACCTTTGTAACTTTTTGTAAATAGTTAGTGTGTTAATGAGGGAGTTTTATATTGTTCAGTTCAGTTGTTTATTCGTTTCTTTAAAAAATATGGTGTGCTTTTCAAATATTGTGTTCTTTTACTTTGATAAAATACTTTAATTAAATAAAACTAGCAACACATTACGTTCTGTTTTATTTACTTTAAAGAAGTGAGGAGTAGGGAGATGAAAAATTATGTTTTTTGATACTGAGACTGGACGAGTAGCCCTCGGCAAACTGCCAACTTCAAAAGTAGCCCTTGGTTCAAAAAAGGTTGGGCACCCCTGGATTACAACCACACGTTCACGGAACAGTCAACTTATCATATGTTTGCTCTTTTTCGGGATTATTGATCGTACAAAGGGCAAAATTGTCGTACAAATACGATAATTATCGTACACCTTGCAACACTGGATTGTGGATTTTCCGCTCATCGCTGGTGGATGTGGTCCCAAACACCCGTGATAAATTACTATACACACACACACACACACGTTGGCTTGTATGCATTTTGCCACAAGACTGAAATATTGGAAATTGTGCAATAAAATGGATCACATACAGTCAGAAAGTAGAGTCCAGTGTTCAAAGGTGGGTACATAACCGCTAGGTAGCGAATTACTATACACACACACACACACACGTTGGCTTGTATGCATTTTGCCACAAGACTGAAATATTGGAAATTGTGCAATAAAATGGATCACATACAGTCAGAAAGTAGAGTCCAGTGTTCAAAGGTGGGTACATAACCGCTAGGTAGCGCTAATCTGCTTACAGCGGACCTAATGTTTTTGTCAGCGCAACAACGGTTTGACTAACTTTTATAATTCATAAGCGGATTTGCGCTATTTTTATTTATTATTCAGTACCGTTAATAACTAATTATCTATCAGTAAAAACGAAAAAAAAACTTATTTTACAGGCTTTTAAACTGCTAACAGACGGACCATATCCTGATGTGGTCCGTGAGCAGTCGTCCGGTTGGTTGATTTAAGAGCGGGGCCCGCCCTAAGGGGCCTTGGCTATTGGCTACTACTACCTGTAATGTGACAAGAAAGACATGATTGGTTAAGTTAGCAGCCAGTTAGCAGCCACCAGTGTGTTTTTCTCTGCAGCCTTATTGCTCGAACAGTGAGTAGACGAAGACAAGTTTTAACATGGAGGGTGAACAAGTTATGGAGGTTTCTCAGCGGTCTGTGGATGAACCACGTGTGGAAGAAGGATCTTCATTCGCTGTGGCTGAGGAAGTCACCGAAGAAGAGAGCGTCGAGTCTCACCCGTGGCCCTACCTGAAGGACTATTTCATTTTTGACTCGAAATATAAGTTGAATGAAAAGTCTATGTACTTTCAGTGTGTCTTGTGCCAACCAAAAAAAAAACAATGATCAAAGGACAATTGAGGAGTCTTTTCAACTTGAAGTCGCATGTCAGGCGAAAACATCCAGCACGAGCCAGTCATCCCAACCAAAGAAAGCACGGCAGCCCAGCCTTGCTGAAACTTTCTTTAAATAATCCTCCACTGGTGTAAGGCAGTCTATGGTGGACAGAGATTGTGGACACGTTTGTCCACAACATGCTTCCGCTGCGTGTAGTGGAGTCCCCCACCTTTTTTGGCCTGATCAAGATGTTAAACCCCAGCAAGTCATCAATGTCTCGACGCACCCTAGGCAGGAGGATTTTGGCCTGCCATGGACAGCTGGAAAAGCATCTGACGAGGTATACAACAAGTATTTATTTTATTTTTTAGAATAGTGTTCTGTACTTCATATTTTACTGTATGTTTTACTGTATGTTAATATATGTATCCACTCGTGACACAGGCTTTTTGTTAAACTTAAATCTGAGTGAAGAACAACAAAATGGCAGGCTGATGTCAGACCACCCCCCTCCTATTGTTTACTCAATTCTTCAGAGCATGTGCTGACACCGACAATGACTCCCAACATTTTAACTTGGTCCTCCCCCCTCCTCCCCTCCTCCCCCCTCCCTTCAATAAGCAGCAGCTACTGTTTATTTTGCAATAATAGCTTTTCTTTTTTGTCAAAATATGAATATATGTTTCATCTATGTGTCATTTATCAACTTTCTGAATTGTAATATTTAAATAATGTGTATGTGTTACAAATTTATTTAATAATGCATTATTTTTGTATACAGTTTGCTGAAGAACATCCCATGGATTGCAACTACTGCAGACTGCTGGTCTACGCACAACAAGTCATATCTGAGGATGACTGCACATTGGCTAGACCCTGAGAGCCGTGCAAGACAACACGCTGTCCTGGCCTGTACGCGAATCAAAGGACACCACACTTTTGATGTTCTTGTGCAGGCTATGGTGGACACTCATAAGTTCAACCTAAAAGACAAGGTGATCAGGACTACAACAGACAATGCAAAAAACTTTGTGAAGGCCTTTGTACAGTTTGGTTCAGAGGCTGAAGTCTTGCCAGAAATTCATGAGGCTGCTGGTGATCCAGATGAGATCATCCAGGATGCAGATCCAGAGGTTGGGCACGATGACGTGGAGTACATCTCTGTTGATGACATCCTCGATGAGCCCAGTGGCGTGGGACGCAACCTGCCTGTACACATGAAGTGTGCCGCCCATACTTTCAACTTGGTAGCGAGTGTAGATGCTGACAAGACTCTCTAAAGTGCTCCATTCAAGTCAACCTACAGGAAGTCCATGGCTAAGGCATAGGGACTGTGGAATCTTCAGAACCGCAGCACAGTGGCAGCAGACAGCATATTTGATGCTCTGAAGAGGAGGCTGGTGGTTCCCAACAGCACCAGATGGAACTCCATTTATGACTCTGTTCTCGTGCTCAACAAAGTCTTGGAGAATAATAGGGTCGCTCTCCACAAAGTGATGACACATCTGAAGCTCCAGACCTTCACCGAAACAGATGTCAGCTTCCTGAATGAGTACGTCCAGGTGATGTCGAGTGTTGCGAAGGCCTTGGATAAAGTCCAGGGAGAAGACCAGGCGTATCTTGGTAGCCTTCTGCCAACAGTAGCGGCTACCATGATGAGATTGGGGGAAGCCAAGTCAAAATATCTTGTGTACTGCAGTCCACTGATCGATGCACTATTGGCAGGCATTAAGAAAAGGTTTGGGCACCTTCTTGAAGATCAGGAGTGCCAGCTGGCTGCTGCCTTTCATCCCAAGTTTTGCCTGTTCTGGCTTGAGAAATTTGATAGCAGCCAGGTTGGCAGAGTGGTTAAAGCCATGGAGTCTTGTCATAAAAACAGCCCTGGAGCAAGCATGTGATGTGGGCAGCAACTCCCCCAGCAATGATGATGAGGAAGATGATGATCTCTTCAGCAGCATCAGGCCCACTGAAAGCCGGAGCAAGAGGTCACTGAAGTCCAAAGCACAGACCATGGTAAAGACCTGGCTTGAGACAACCCCAAAGGATGTGTTGACCGATGCTGCCTTTTTGGGTGAACAGATACTCATCGATCTGTTCACCAAATATAACACAGCCAAACGCCTGTTCTCGATGGGAAAGGACATTTTGAGGGCCAAGAGAGCCAGCTTGTCTGACACTAATTTTGAAGTATCGATTTTTATGAGAGGCAACCAGCATCATATGGAGGAGATGAGCACAGAACAGTCAGAGTAGCTGAAGTTGAGGAAGGGCAGGGAATAAAACGGTTATAAAACTGTACAGTACACTAACTGTATATTGTTATAAAAATATAAAACTGTCACACTAAGTGACTAAAAACTTTTTTTCTTCTATTTCTTATGTTTATAGGCATTTTGTTGTTTGTGTATATGATAGAGATGTTCAATATTTATCATCTAAAACTAATTACTCTGACCCAATAATTATAACCCAGCTCACTTATATCAAATATTCTCTGTTCCCTTTAAACACTTATATTTGATAGTACAAACATGTTGTTTGCTTTTCTCCTTGATACAGAAAAGACAGTCTTCTAGCCTTGACAATGTTTGGATTATTTTTTTTTTCATTCAACCTTTATTTAGTCAGGTAAATCTTTTGAACCTCATGGGCTCATTTACGAAAGCGACCTGCTAAAACTAAAGAACAATGAACAGCAATGGTAGAATTTCCTTAAACAATAAACAAACAAACAATAAACAATAGAAAACAAAAAGAGAAAAAAATTTTTTTTTTTTTTTTACAAAGTATCAAAAAACTAGCAAAACATTATAAGGTAGACGTATAAAATCAAAGACAGGAACAAATCTGCATTGGTTTTTGCCAGGATTCCAACAGATTCTGAAAACCATTTAGAGAAGTCAAGTTCGAGAGCTTCAGATCTTTTTGTAAGATATTCCATGAAGCAGGAGCGGAATAGGAGAAGGCCCTTTTTCCAAGTTCAGTCCTCACTGACGGAACACTGCAGGTAATCATGTCCTGAGAGCGCACACTGTAGCTGCACTCACGCAAAGACATGTAGGAGGAGATGTATGAGGGCAGCAGACCAAGAAGTGATTTAAAGATGAAAATGTACCAGTGGAAGAGTCTGCGTGAGGTTAATGATGTCCAGTTAACCAGTGAATACAGGGTGCAGTGGTGGGTACGATAATCACAACCAGTTATGAATCTTAGTGCACCATGATAGACCACATCCAACATCCGCAGGGTGCTTGTAGGAGCATTCATGTAGAGAATGTCACCGTAATCAATGGAGGGAAGGAAAGTCACAGATACAAGGCGTTTCCTAACATTCAGTGATAGACATGATCTGTTTCTGAAAAAGAAACCCAGTTTAACTTTCAGTTTCTTCACTAGGTTTTCCACGTGGAGTTTAAAAGAGAGATGTGAATCGATCAGGATACCCAGATATTTATAGGAATCAACAAACTCAATAGGGACACCATTTGAAGATAAAATCAGAGGAAGAACTGCTGGGACCGACTTCCTATTTGAAAAAAACATCCCTTTTGTTTTATCAGCATTTAGGACAAGTTTGAGACGGAACAAATCTGACTGGATGAAGTCAAAAGCGGATTGCAGTAACTGGAAAGCCTTA
>JBBPBX010089278.1:0-14332 GCA_038048925.1 Garcialebias charrua
TTGTTTAATGTGCTCTTCTTTGGCCTTCAAGGTCTCAATAGTAAAATTGGTCTGTCTCACCCGTTCATTCAGCAGCTGCGTCTGTGCCTTCTGAAGGATCTTGCTTGCCCGGTGCCCGTTGACCGACGATTTCAGTTCCAGGCTCTTGGGAATGATGCCACTTTGTCTGCATCTAAGGTTGAATCGCAAGTGGTTCCTGTAGTCCGCCCTCTTCCTAGCTGTTTTCTCAAACTCTCTAACAAGTTTGAGGCAATCCTGGCCAAAGTGGTTCAAAATACCCTGATGCATGCTCAATAATCCAGGTAGAAAAATCCAAAAAAGCTAAGTCTGGTCCTCTGGACATTCAAAAAACAAAACAAAACAAAGCAAAAAAAAAAAAAAACTGTAGAAACGTTTCGTCTTTCGTCCGAAAGACTTCCTCAGTCTGAGAAGCTGAGTTCAGCTCAGTCTTATAAATAGCACCCTCCCACAGTGGATCAACCAGTTGGCTGATGACAGCCTGAAACCAGCTGCTCACATGATCAAGGAGGACCATCAGCCTGACGATGGATCGTTAACACCCTGATGGTTGTTTGCTATTCACAGAGGGCTGAGTGATACTAGCAATAACAGCATTGTAAGAGGGGGACAGTTGAACCCGGAGGCCTCCACCTCTGTTTAATGATGGACGGTTTCTTTTCACAAAGATGGCCTCCTTTACTCCTCTCTCAAACCATCGTTCCTCTCTATCAAGGATGTGAACATCTTCATCCCTGAAAGAGTGACCTCTGACCTGGAGATGAGTGTAGACCGCAGAGTCCTGACCTGATGATGTTGATCTTCTGTGCTGGCCATCCTTTTGGCCAGTGGCTGTTTAGTTTCCCCGATATAAGACTGATCACAGCCCTCCTGACACTGAACAGCATACACAATATTACTCTGTTTGTGCCGGGGGACTGGATCTTTGGGATGAACCAGTGTTTGTCATAATGTATTTTGGGGTTTAAAAGCCAAAAGCCACTGGGACGTTGTGTTTAGTCAGGACCTCTTTTCTACAGGTCAGGACCTTCTTTTCTACAGGGACTGGTGCTGCACCTTGACAGTGCTCCTTCCTTATGTCTTTCTCCTGCAGCTGCATCATTACAGATGTGAACTGGGTCTTGTTGAGATGATCATTGATTTTAGGAAAAATTCTTCAGTAACAGCTCCCGTGGTGGTCGGTGAAGCTATGGAGGTAGTGCAACAATATAAATACCTGGGAACTGTTCTTGATGATAAATTGACCTTTGACCTCCATGTTAATTCACTTTGTAAAAAGGCCCACCAGAGAATGTATTTTTATCGGAAGCTTTGTGGTTTTAATGTTGATTCAACTTTTATGAGAATGTTTTATTCATGTTTTATTGAGTCTATTTTAACCTTTTCCTTCATCTGTTGGTTTGGACTTTTGACCTGTAAGAACAAGAGCAAACTCTCGGGGATTGTCAGGATGTGCAGCAAAACTGCTGGCATAGACCTAAAGAACCTTGCAGACCTACACAAGGTGAGGTCAGTGAACAAGGCCAGGCAGATTCTGGCAAACCCTGATCACCCACTCCATAACGAGTTCAGGTTGCTTATCTGGACGCAGGTTTCTACAACCCAAATGTAAAATAAACTGATTTAAAAACTCATTTATCCCAGTAGCAATCAGGTTTCTCAATGCACACCAATTTTAACACTGTTACTTTAATGTTTTATTGTATGTGTATGTGAGTGTATGTGCATATGTATGAATCTGTACACCTATTGACTGCGAAACTAATTGCCCCTCGGGGATAATAAAGGAACTTGAACATGACTGTCAAGTTTCATGGAAGGATCCATTATCACTCTATCCCTATATGGTATACGTGGCAAGATGGCGCCAGTGTGTTGGGCGTCTCGTCTGCCACTCTGTCTTTTTTTATTATTTTTGTTCCTCTGCTTTTATGATGTGGACTCTCTACTGGTGTATGATCGCCAAACCCTTTTTGGGCTTCGTCTGCCTGCTGCTAATATTTTACATCGTCATGAGAAGCACGATTCTTTGCCCCCGCTGTTGGCCGGAGTTCCATCATACCTGTGCCGGGTACCACACCCCCCTCGCCGGAGAAGACGTCACAGGCGTCGAGGTAAACGCGGTGGGCTCTTGGTGAAGCTGAGGACCGTTTTGGCAAGTTCGCCGGGAGTATTCCTGTCCCAGATTGGATCATTTCCTGGTCTGCATGCTTCGCGGCGCTCCTTGGACCCGGTTGATTCCTGGCTGGTACCTGTTGTCGACTCGGATCAACATTTCTTTCCTCCACGTCTCACTCCTCCACATCTGCGCTGGCGAAGTGCCGACCTTGGAAATCTGCAACACTTTGCTCGGATTAATTCTCCTGCTGCATCGCCAGAACCAGTTCCTATCCGGATGGGTCTGGTAAACGCGAGATCTGTTGCAAACAAAACTTTTATTCTGAAGGATTATTTTTTGTCTCAGGGTTTGGACTTTCTCTCCGTGACGGAATCTTGGATTTCTTCTGGTGAGTCCAGTGTTTTCTCTGAACTTTTACCCCATGGCTGCTCATATTTTAATACTCCAAGGCTCTCGGGCCGTGGAGGAGGTTTAGCTGTCATTTATAAATCTTGTTTTGACTGTAAGCAGTTGTCCCCCCCGACTGCTTTTTCTTCGTTTGAACTGAGCATGTTTGAGCTCGGCTGCACTCCTCCACTTTTGTGCGCAGTCATTTACAGGGCTCCCAAGTACAATAAGGATTTCATACGGGACTTTTCTGATTTTTTGAGCGATTACATGTCCAAATATGAGCAAATTTTATTTTTAGGAGACTTTAATATCCCGGTGTGCAGCCCTGGAAAGCCGCTGGTGAAGGATTTTTTAGATTTAGTGGATGCATTTGGTCTCACTCAATCAGTGAAGGGCCCAACGCATGAACGTAAACACACCCTCGACCTTGTCTTATCTTATGGATTGTCTATTTTAAACTTGGAAATTGGTGATGCATTGTTTTCCGACCATATGCCAGTTTTATTTGATTTTATTCCTGTTTCTAAAGCTGTTAAACCCTGTGCTCCTGCTCGGAGCTGCCGTGTTTTTAACTCATCCACTGCTGCTCATTTTTCCACAGCCTTTAATAGTTTAAATTCACAGCTCTCTGTGTCTCTCAGCACTGAGGAGCTTTCACTACATTTTGATTCTTTATGCAACACTATTTTGAATGATGTGGCCCCAATTAAAACTAGGCGTTCAAAGCCTAAATCTGACCCGTGGTTGAGTGACCATACCCGTGCCATTAGGCAGGTATGCAGGAAAAATGAACGCAAATGGAGAAAGGATGGTCTCCAAGTCTCATTTGATATGGTGAGAGAGAGTTGGCGTCGCTATCAACAAGCTGTAAAAACAGCCAGAGCCAAATATTTCTCTGACATTATTGTTGCCAACTCTCACAACCCCCGTGTTCTTTATGATACAATCAACACGGTCCTAAATTCACATGAACCGGTTCCTATTGAAGCATCTAAAGAACTTTGTGATAAGTTCCTTCAATTTTTTTTGGACAAGGTTACGAACACGAGGGCTTGTATTTCTTTTCCTTCCCATGACCCTTCCATCCTGGTCCCCTGTCCTGCACTTTTTGATCATCTGGAGCCTATTTCTCTCTCCTACCTAGAGAAAATTGTCACCAGTATGAAACCATCAGGTTCCCCCCTTGATGTTGTACCTCCTTGTTTTCTTAAGGAGGTATTTTCTACAGTTGGCTCTTTTGTTCTAAATTTGATCAATAGCAGCTTAATGTTTAGCGTGGTGCCAGGCAATTTTAGACATGCTGTGGTTCAGCCATTATTGAAAAAACCTGGCCTTGATCCTACCTCTTTGTCCAACTTTAGGCCAATTTCAAAGTTACCTTTTATTTCAAAAATATTGGAAAAAGTTGTTTACACCCAGCTGAAGGACTTTTTGGATGAATTTAAAATTTTGGAGGTCTTCCAGTCTGGTTTTAAAACCTACCATAGCACTGAATCTGCTCTTTTAAGGGTTTTTAATGATATATTTTTATCGCTGGATTCTGGAAACTGTGTTTTACTTGTGCTTTTAGATTTAACAGCTGCTTTTGACACAGTCGACCATGAAATTCTTATCGCCAGATTGGAGCAATGGGTGGGCATCACTGGCTCAGCTCTGCAGTGGTTTAGGTCCTACCTTTCAAATCGAAGTTTCAGTGTGAAGGTTGATAATTTTACCTCTGCATCTGCTGCCCTCCCCTGGGGTGTACCCCAGGGATCTATCCTTGGTCCTCTGCTCTTCTCACTTTACCTTCTGCCACTCGGTTCTATTTTCAGAAAACATGGTGTGCAGTTTCATTTGTATGCGGATGACTGTCAAGTCTATTTTCCTATAAAACAAAATGGCTCCACGCAGTCTCTTTTGGACTGTCTTGGTGACATTAGAGGGTGGATGGCGCTTAATTTCCTTCATTTTAATGATAAAAAGACCGAGGTTATGGTCTTTAAATCTAGTGCTCCTGACAGCCCCACCACTTTTGATTTTTCCTCTTTGGCCCCATATGAAAAGTCGATTGTGACAAATCTAGGAGTGAAAATTGACCCCTGCCTGAAACTGGACTGTCACATCAACAGCATGGTTAAGTCCTCGTTCTTTCATTTGAGGCGCCTGTCAAAAATCAAGCCCCTCCTTTCTAGACGCCACTTAGAGACCGTAATCCACGCTTTTATTACTTCACGCCTGGATTATTGTAACTCTCTTCTGATTGGAGTAAATAAGGCCTCGCTTTCTCGGTTGCAGCTGGTACAAAATGCTGCTGCACGATTTTTGACTGGTACAGGCAGACGTGAGCACATCACTCCAGTCTTAATGTCCCTTCATTGGCTTCCTGTCCAGTTTCGAATCCATTTTAAAGTTTTATTGTTTGTTTTTAAGTCTTTGAACGGTTTTAGTCCCTCTTATCTGTCTGAACTGCTTCAGCTTTATGTGCCATCACGTGCTCTCAGATCCGCTGACCAGATGCTTTTAGCAGTCCCAAAAACCTTTTATAAGACCAGAGGAGACAGAGCATTTTCAGCTCTGGCTCCTAAATTGTGGAACGAGCTGCCACTGAAGGTCAGGCAGGCCCCATCAATATCTGTTTTTAAAACTCGTTTAAAAACACATATGTTTTCATTGGCTTTTAAACCAGAATGAGTTCACATCTCTGTTTTAATGTTGTATTATTTTACTTGTGATGTTCCGATATTTATATGATTGAGATTGATTGTTTTTATTGTTTTGTGCTTGTTTTTATTTTTGTACAGCACTTCGGACGGCTGCTGCTGTATTTTTAAGTGCTTTATAAATAAACTGGTATGGTATGGTATGGTATCACTCCCAGATTTGTGTCTTTTTGTTTTTCAGACGGGGTAGAGCAGAAAGGTTGATGCAGTGGTTCGAGATTGTGTCATTGGGAGGGAACAGTATGACTTCAGACTTCTTATCATTGAAACTTAAGAAATTTAAATCCATCCAGTCCCCGATGTCACCCAGGCAGTCGAGCAGAGGTTGAATAGAGCCTGTACCATTGTGCCATAGGAGGAAGTAAATTTGACAGTCATCAGCATAGAGGAGAAAAGTATGTTGTGTTTCTGGAAAATAGCTCCGAGTGGCAGTAGGTATAAAGCGAATAAGAGAGGATCCAGGATGGACCCCTGCGGAACCCCCCATTTAAGTGCTGCCACTGCAAAACTAAAATTGTTGATGGAAACACAAAACGACCTGTCAGAGAGGTAGGATCTGAACCAATTGAGAGCTCAGCTGACCCTGTGATGCCCACCCACTGCTCCAACCTAGCAATGAGGATCTCATGGTCGATGGTGTCAAAAGCGGATGTAAGGTCCAATAGGACAAGCAACACAGAGTCACCAGTGTCTGTGGATAAGAAGATGTCATTACTGTAACAACCTTCAGTAGGGCAGTTGCAGTGCTGTGGAGAGATTTGAAGCAGACTGGAATAGCTCAGGGATAGCGTGATCCTCGAGAGTATTGATGCCAAAGGGCATTCTCAGGAACTTGAATCTGCCGAAAGGTGTTGCAAAGGTTGTAAGAAGAGATGAAGCATGGTCTAGTTTGATTTGCCAAGCGCAGCTCTTTGCGTCCAGAACAGAGAAAACGGTTTCTCCTGACATCAGGGCTGCCACTTCCTCTACTGTGCACATAGGATGATGGGGTTGCATTAATGCCTTATTGAAATCCCTCGGGTCGATACAGATACAAATATCGTCAGTGTGTTTTTTGTGTGTTGCGACCATGTTGGACACCCACTTTGTGGGCTCAATCCTCTTCTGTTGTTAAGTTTTCAATTGTAAATGCTTCGTCGCTGCTTGACTGGGAATCTTCTGTAATCTGGGTCACTTGGCTGCTTCTGTGACATGGCTCTGCAGATCTGCACTGTTGTTTGAAATGGCTGTATTTTTTACAAATGTGACGTTGTCCAAAAGTAGTTTTTGCAGTTCTGAATGTTCATTGAGGGCTTTTCTTGTTTTAGCCTGTACTTGTTCATGTTATTCAATGGCTTACTTTGTTTAATCTATACAGTATCTACACTGGCAGATGTCACCAGTTTTGGAGTAGAGGGTTGGTCTATGAGCTCATTTATTTGGCATATTCGTACTGCTTTGACAAGTGATAGTTCTGTCTCTTTGACACCATCACTGTTTATTCCACATACTAATCTGTCTCTGATTAGCTCATCTTGTAATATCCCAAATTTCAGATCTTTGCCATGTTTCTTAATGTGCTCACATAGGCTTCTATTGTCTCGCCAGGTTTTTGTTGCCTCTTGTTAAAGTTGTGCCTCTCCATTATTACGTTTGTCTCTGGGTTACATATCTCTTTGAACTTTCTTTTTAGACATGCTGGGACCTCCCTGGAATCTGCCGGTACTTCTATGACGCCATCAGCTGATATAACCGCGGAGGCATAAGTGAATGATCGCTCTCTTTCAATGGCCTCCGGTCCCGCTAGATTGAGTACAGTATAAAGGCCTTGATTTTAGCATTTTTTCACTGTGGGCTGCAGCAATGAAAATATCATACTCTTGTTCAAATTTTTGCCAGTTTTCAGCAACATTGGTATCAAAAACAAGAGGATCTCGGTGATTGCCTGAATCCGTCCACCATTTTGTCTTTTAGCAGAGCTTAAAATTTTAAAATCTTGTTTAATGTTTAAATCTAAAAAAGTTAAGTCTGGTCCTTTGGACATTCAAAAAACAAAATAAAACTAAACAAAAAAAATTTGTAGAAATGTTTCGTCTTTCATCGAAAAGACTTCTTCAGTCTGAGATGTTGTATTCAGCTCAGTCTTATAAATAGCACCTTCTCACAGTGGATCAACCAGTTTGCTGCTGACAGACAAAACCACCTGCTCACATGATCAAGGAGGACCATCAGCCGAAATTCCCCAGTACACTCCCACGTACGTATGTTCACGCGTGCGTACGTACTGTACGCAGAGGGTTCAGACATCATACTCAAGTATCCACCCTGAGCAGCTGCAGCGCAGCTCCACAGACAAGGAGCGTTTACCTACGGGACAAATTGAGGTAGCTGATTGGTCATTTACTGACACGCCTATTGAACTGATTGACAGGTCGGGGAAAAAAAACAAGCGCTTGCAGCCGCAACGGTGTTCTGTGTTTATATGTCGTTAATAAAAAGTTCTAAAAAATAAAAAAAATCAGGGTCCTGCAGCCCACACATCAGACCAGCACACCAGGAAATCTCCCGAACCTCCCGCAGCCACGCTGGACCTGAGTTTAATTCGCTCGTGACAAATTTGTTCATTTCTCATCATTTCAGTCATGGAGTCAGCGGAGGAGGAAGCGATCACTGCCTTTTGGCAAAACAAAAACAAAAGAAAAGGCCAGATCAGGGATGAAGAAGGGGAATTTAATACATTTGTGTCACATACAAAANCAATCGCCTTTACAGGCCTGCTGAGCACTGCAGTAAAGTTCAGTCTAATCAAGAAGAAAATGAGATAGCAGTGTTCTGGACTTCCTAACAGTGTGGTTTGTAATTGTAGCAAGGAACGCCAGTTTCAAACATCTGTGTATAAAGAAGGCTGGTTCATTAGCAGAGAAAAAGAACATTTTCATTCAGATAATATGCAGCTACAAAGTAGTTTGCATTTAGAAAAATACTAGATTTACTAATTTTGTTTTAGCTTTTGCTTTTCTTCAGATTTTTATTATTAAAAATGTTTTTTTTTGTACAAGAACATTTTTACAACAGTGATAATCATGTTTAGTTAATTTTCTAAAAATAGACAGTCCAATGAATAACTGTAATTTAAAACCTGTAAAGCTATAAAACCTCAGACATTGAAGTGAATGCTTTTACAAATTTCTTTATAAAAAAAACACAATTTAGGAGATTTTGTGCAACACCCCTGGTGTACAGTATTTCTCAGCTAAGAACAAATTAAGCCCCAAACACAACACTTACAAAAGGATATGTAGGTGGTGTGAGAAACCAACCCAAGAGGACATTTTTACCATTACTTTTTAAAACAAGCAAAATTATTTTGCTTTTCTTGTAAAAACCAGGATGGCTGTGGCTGAGTGGCTACAACAGTCATCCTCCAATGCAAGAGTTGGGAGTTCAATTCCATGCCGAAGCATCCCTGGGCAAGACACTGAACCCCTCATTGCCTCTGATGTGTGTCCCATTGGTGTATGAATGTGATAAAGCACTGATTATTCTTTATACAGAAAAAGCAGAGTGCTGTATGAATGGGTAAGTGAGGTTACAGATTGAGTTGTAAAGTGATTTGAGTATCTTGATAAGATAGAAAACTGCAATAAAAGTAAAGTCCATTTATCATTTAAAACCGTAAAATAAACTGACACTTTGTCACTAATAGAATGGTAAATGGACTGTTCTTACATTGTGCCTTTCTATCTTATCAAGATAATCAAATCACTTTACACTACAATATGTGCCCTCTTTTACCCATTCAGCACTCTACTAGATCTGTACAAAGAATAATCAGTGCTTTATCACATTCATAACCGATGGGACATTGGAGGCAATGAGGGGTTCAGTGTCTTGCCCAGGGACACTTGAGCATGTGACTGCTGGTGGAATCGAACCTCATTTGTCCAATGGAGAACAACTGTTCTAGCCGCTCAGCCACAGCCACCCTAGAAGCTTTTCTTTACAACAGTATTCAAATCTATAAATTCACCAAATGAATAAGAAAGGTTGTACTTGTACATGTTCACACCCAGTACCCACATGGCACAATGTGTGTACCACCATGCCAGGTTGTCAGTAGAAAAGGGCGTCTTGTATCTTGAATGTACAGTATCATGTAAAGTCCATCTATTATTTAAGCAGCACAGTGATGGTGTGTGCTTTAAGAGCAGAGTTAAGGATGAATCTAGTCTAGCAAGTGTGCTTCATCCCACACTTGCAGCTGTGTTCATTCTCTAAACACACACATACACCCACACCCACACACATTGTACATATCCAGAGTATCTGCCGAGGCTCAGCAGGAGGGCTGACAGCTCAACTGTCTAACTAATGATTTTTCTCCTGCTTTCTATCCTGTGCTCTCTTTCTCTTGTGGTTTACCCGAGCCAGATATGACCTACACCAATACTGCTGCTCATAGTAAAGCATCTGTTTGCCATTCTCAGGTTGAAGCTTACCCTTTAAGCCATTTACACACACCTTTAATACCCAACCACTGACTAGTCAAGTGACAATATTTGTGAATGGCTATGCACCATCCACGGACAGAACAAACCACTAGCAAGTAAGAACATTGTAATTTTACTAATGCAATAAATAAATAAAAAGTATTTTAACAATATGAATAGTAAAGACGCAGATCAGGGTGAAAAAATGCTGAGTCATGTTAGAGGTCAATGCAGACACTGGTTAGTTTCTAGTGTCAAAATTCTAAAACAGTCACATTTTCAAAACCTCAGAATTTTTTTGTCACATTGGTCCTGTGCCATTTGAACTTCTTAAATGATTTAAACACCTTCTCCCCCACCATTTGATATGAGTAGAATGTTGGAGCCATTTTTTTTTTTATCCCATTGAAAAAATACAAAATCTACTTAGTGGGACATTAAGATAGCAAAAATCACCGTCAAGACGTGGTTACTAAAGAACACCAACCATCTTTCTTCTTACAAACATTTTCACAAGGCTAAATAACTTGCTAATTTTAACTTGTTGGGCTCATTAAAATAAGAGGAAAAAAAACACACCTTTATTGTTTTGATCTGACAAAGCTTTTGATTTGTTGGTTTGTCCATGTTCTAACCCTCCTCTGGGAATGAGGCAGTTGACTCTATTCCTTATAGAAAGGAGTCAGCTGAGATGCTTTTGCCATTTGATTGGATACCTCCCGTTGAAGGTTTTCCAAGCACATCCCACTTGAATTGCTACTGACCCAGAATTTGCAGGAAGGATTATCTTCTCTTGTCCGTGAACATTGTGGGATCCCCCAGGAGGAGCTGGAGAGTATAGGGGAGAGGGATGTCAGGGTTTCCCTTCTGAACATGCTGTTCCCTTTCAGTTGGTCTCTCGGTACAACATAATTGCTATGGGAATTGCGCCCCTGCGCGATTACCTGAAGAAATATACTCACGCCTTTACGGCTAGGGGCGTCACCGCCGAGCCAGAGGCCCCGCCCTCTGGGTACTTAAGCGGCTTGCGCCCCTCCATCTTCCTCTTTTTACCCTTCACCTCGCTTAAAACCTGAACTTCGTGGGACTTCTCTGTTGTCGCATCGCTTGACTGAGGTGAGCTTGCTCCCTACACTGAGCGTACAGAGAAATGTTCCTGCGTATTGCTGGGCTGGCAAAAGCTAGCCCAGCGTTTTTCTACTCACCTTCGAAGTTTTCTTCTTTTCCGCAGCTTTTCGCTCGATGGCGCTAACTACGTCACAACCTCCTGCTATCATTAGCAAGCTAACCAGTGTAAGCAAGACGACGGAGAAGACAGCTTCAAACAAAAGAAAACTAGGAACAGCTTTGACGCCTCTCGCTGGCTCCCGAGAAGGGAAAACGGAGGACAAGGAGGAGCAAAACCAAGACGACGAGTCCTCGCTCGCGCCCATGCCCCAATGGCTGTGGCTACTCCCTCTCGGCGACAGACACCCACGAGGCCTGTCCTATCTGCCTAGGGATTCTGCACGCGAGGAAAGCGCTGGATTCCCCGACTCCTGCTCTCATTGCCGTCGAATGTCGGTAGAAGGGAGGAAACGACGGGCTAACGCGTTGGCCAAATCCATGGCTAGAAACGCAACGCTGAAGGTCGCACGTCGCACTAAAGTGCTCGCTCCTGAACCGGAGCCCGACAACGTGGACCTGGAATGCAACGGCCGAGTCGGAGAGGACAACATGTCGGACTCCTCAGTTGCCGCAGAGGACTCGACGCCTGAAGTGTCCGACCAAGACGCCGAATATGGTCCCAAAAAAGAAACTGCTTATTCCTCCCAGAACCTGGCGCAAATCTTACCGGAACCGGAATTGTTGGTACCCGCCCTGTTCAACCTGTGCCATAGGGCGGCAGATGCCCTGCAGGTCACGTGGCCAGACCCCACACCTCGCCAACAGGCTACGAGGCTAACGGGAAGCTACTTCTACGCGAAACAGCCGACAACGTCGTAGAAAATGCCAATTTTTCCGGATTTCCTCATGGAGCTCAAACGCTCCTGGGCGGAACCCGGAGCTTCCATCATGCTGCCATTATCCCGACTCCTTGACGTTGTGGGAATGGAGACAGCAGGCCTCGTCAACGTACCTCTGATAGAGGAGACTTTGGCGGCTCACCTGGTCCCCACAGCCATTGGGACAAAACCCATGCTACCCAGTAGGGCTTGCCGCGCTTCGGAGAAACAACTCGAGAAGTGCTACAAGGCTCAGGGCCTTGCGGCTCGTACAATGAATGCATCGACCAGGGTGCAGGCATACCTGGTGGAAAAACTCCAACATATCCAGGTAACAAAAGACGAGCAGGCCGCAACGGAAGCCATGGAGGAGTCCCGCCGGGCCTCGGACCTCATGCTCCGCATGATAGGGACAATAGCCATTTCCCAAGGCAAGGCAATGGCGGAAATAGTTGTCGTCCAGCACCATCTTTGGCTAACTCTCTCGGACCTCCCAGAAAACCAGAGGTCCACTTTCCTCCAGCACCCGATCGAGTCGACATGACTCTTAGGGGGAGCCCTGGAACGCGTCCAGGCCAGGTTGGAACAAAGGCGCAAACAGGCGGAAGCCCTCCGCGAGGGGTTGTAGAGGAAAAGCTTTGCACCCTCAAAGGGAGACATGCGTGGCCTACCACGGAAGAGACCCGCTGGTGGCGGTGAAACCTTCTAGTACCGGCCAAGGACCTCTTCAGTGACGTAATGTGTAAAACAGACTCGAACCTGATGAAACAGGACAAACTGATAATTTTACAGGTTTGCCCACCCACGTGTTACGGGAACCTAACCTCTTGAGCCCAGTCTCCCCTTGTAAAAAAACTACGAGGAGTGAGTGGCATATGTGCGCGTACCAAACATGACTCGAATATTGCATGTGTAAACAAAACAAACACTGTTTCAGACATGTACAAAAATAAAAGTACCAAAGCACAGACTGCCCTGGTTCTTGACTCGAGTCCCATTTTTATAAACAAACCATGTGGTCAAACTATGAACCGCAATGGGATACACGAGATCTGCCAGAGACGGTCAGATCTCGCAATATCTTCTGTCGAGCCGACCAACCTGCTCAAAAGAGTGCAAGAGGGGTCAAAGGTCACCTCTCTGGCGCTAAAACATGACGAGCAGCAATTCAACATGCCCTCCAGGCTCAGCGCGCATGTGCAGGCCTGGAAGGTGTGTTTACCAAATAATTGGGTCATGACAACGATACGTCATGGGCTCAGGTTGCAGTTCTCAAAAAGACCGTCCCGCTTCACAGGGGTTCTGCAATCTAAAATTAACCCTAAACGTGCACACGTGCTAAGTGAGGAAGTCTCAATAATGTTGCAAAAGGGAGTGATTAGCCTGGTCTCAGGACGCAAGCTACGCTCTGGACACTACAGTAAATACTTCCTGGTGCCCAAAAAGGATCATTCCCTGAGACCGATTCTGGATCTCAGGACTCTCAACAAGAGGATTAAAACATTTAAGTTCAAGATGCTTACACTGCGGTAAGTCCTCCAGTCTGTGAGACCTGGAGACTACGCGTGTACAATGGATTTAAAAGATGCCTATTTTCATATAGGCGTATGGAGGAAACACAGGAAGTTCCTCCGCTTTGCCTTCGAGGGAAACGCTTGTGAATTCAAAGCTTTGCCCTTTGGTTTAAAGACTGCTCCGCGTACATTTACTAAATGTCTGGATGCAGCCCTGACCCCTCTTAGGAATCAAGGACTCAGGGTCATGAATTACCTAGATGACCTGCTGATTCTGGCTGAAAGCAGAAAGCAGGCCCAGTCACACTCCTATAGGGTGATTTCTCACCTGGAGTCTCTTGGTTTTGTCATAAACCTACAAAAAAGCGATTTGACTCCATCACGGGTTACCGTATTTTTGGGAGTACAGATCGACACCGTCCAGTACAGAGCATGGCTCTCGAAGGAACGAGTTTCCTCCATTCGCCGTTGCCTGGAAAGATTTAAACTGGACCAACGGGTCCCTGTGAAAACCTGCCAACGCCTTTTAGGCCTCTTGGCGGCAGCCATTCCCTGTGTGCCACACGCATTACTGAAAATGCGGCCCATACAAGTATGGCTAAACCAACGAATACAACCCGACCTGCCTAATCAAGCAGGAAAGGTTAGGATAGATTCAGAGTGCCTGGAGGCCCTGGAACCCTGGAGAGATTTGTCCGTTTTCACGGAAGGGGTCTCACTGGGAAGGGTGTCATCTCGTGTGGTCATCACGACGGACGCCTCAAAAACAGGATGGGGGGCGATCTGTAGAAATCAGAACGCCCGTGGCCTTTGGAATGAGCAGGAAGCGAGATTACATATCAACTTCCTGGAGTTGCTGGCCGTATTCCTGTCATTAAAATACTTCTTCAACAAAGGTCTGATTGCTGGACAACATATCCTGGTGAAATCAGATAACAGGACCACAGTGTCCTTCATCAACAGAGAGGGAGGGACAAGGTCCCAGGCCCTCCTCGGACTGGCGCAGAGGATGCTCACATGGTGTGCTCCAAGAATCTTGTCACTTAGGGCGACTCATGTCCCTGGTGAACTAAATTATGGAGCAGACGCCCTCTCTAGAGGACCTCTTTTGGCGTCAGAATGGAGCCTGAACCCA